>JANTPZ010122224.1:0-16986 GCA_025593235.1 Vachellia pachyceras | reverse complement strand
TTCAAGCTCCAGAAGCCAACCACAAGTGCTAAGTCCGCTAGTTCTGATGATGATGCCAAGGACAGCCAGAGTCAGAGTAGCAGTAAGGATGTGAAGGACGAATTGTGAGGATATTTATTTCAGTATATTGTTCTGGGAGTTGGATTTCAAGTTTAAAAACATATGGGGGACATAATAACTTCTATTGTTTTGGGAGTAGGAAGTTTAAAAACATATGGGTGACATAATAACTCCCGGCATAAAATCTAATTCCAGTTTCCCCCCTCCCCTGCCCCAATATAAAGATGAAGAACAGGGCAAGGAGGATGGAGAAAATAGAGGCCTTACTTTAAACCTTTTTGGATCCTCTTCTTCTGGGTGAGACCCTTTTTTTACTCCTTAAAAACATCCCTATATTCTGGTTTAACATTGAGTAAATTAATTTTTTATTTTATTAGGATATAAGGTCATTAACAAATATTTTTGTTTTAGTTATAATGTTATAATTTGTCAAATAAGTCCACATCATTAAGTACGCTTATGTTTGATGTATTTTTATGCTTAGTCGGTGAACATAAATTCATATAATATTGTTTCTTTCGTCTCCTCTTGCCATATGCAGGGCTCTTTCCTACTCGCACCAAAATGCTTAATTTTAAAACGTAATTATTTCAAATCACAAATTAATCTCCCGTTTTCAATACACATTAACCAGTCTTGTCTTCCATTTGTTTCATACAAGAACAATGACTGCGTACCAAAAAAAAAATTGGGTATTCAAAACAAACATTTATAATGATCTGTTTGGTAACACTTTTGAGGAGTTTAAAAGTTAGATCAACAATATTTTTGACATATTTATCTTGATTTACATAAAAGAATTTATCCACTGAATTTTCAAAGGGACCAATCTCAGCGATAGTGGTCGATTTTCTCTTTTCCTATTTGAACGTGAGCCCATTGATATTTGTTAATGATGACGAGCTCAAATAAAATATATAATATTTGTTAATGCTACACAAAGAAGAGAAAGAGACCAATTTAATTAAATGCAAAGATGTTCCATGCTAATTGCGTAAAAAATGCCAATGAAATCCATGATTTTCACTGTCATAGTCAATATAATTAATATTGATATGAACATCAATTTAAAATTTAAAACAAATAATACCTTACTATTCAATATTGATATCAATATCACTAATATTGATAAGTTGTCGATATCCCTAGAATTGATATCACTGCCAATCTAAAGTTTAAAACAAATTATACTTTACTATGAGATATATAAAGATACACCTTATGAAGTCAAAGTGAATTTGAATGTGTAGGATAAAAAGGAATATATTTTTATATAAGTATCTGATGATATTATTAGTCTAAACGTCTAGATCTATTCATGTATAATTAAATATATCATTCCTACTTCACCAAAAAAAATATATCATTCCTAATATAAGATTTGAACCCCGAGAATTTGTTTGAGTAAAGTCAATCAACTATAGATAATCACAGTTGTTAAAACTTGAAACAATAGCTTGGAAGTTGAAGGGGAACGATTATCAAAATCATTGTCACTTCATGTTTAAACATTCTCCATAAAGTGATGACACAACAGGCTGGCAGATCAAGAACGTGAACCCTTGCGTCTCGTGGCGGATTTAAAGCTGTAATATTAATTGATTGATAAACGATAAATCTTAGATCCCAAATAATGAAATTAATGAATAAAAGGTTCCAAAGATTGATAAAATTATCATAATGTTTCAGAAGTAATTGATTTGGTTGTCGTTAACAACCTCACCATCAATTAATAACAATCGGACTGACTACTACTGGAACCTGATTGTAATTTTACCAATATTTAAGATATTTTATTCATTAATTCTTTTTATTTGGATCCGTTGTATATTTCCTAAATCTTCTACTCCGGTTTGTTCACATGCAACTTATATTTTGGTCATCTTGTTAAAACAGCGATACCATTACTTTCCACGTGTCGCGATCTTAGTGGACTAGATCCTAGAGTCGCCTTCAATTAAGGCCCTCCGATATACCCTCTCCCGCCTCTCCCAAGGTTTGCTTGTGTCTCCCTAACCGTCTTTGTAACCTTCGCGTTATATATATATATATGTAGACACACACACACACGCGCAGATAGAGGGATAGATATTCCAATTTCCCAGATCTACCTTCCATCTTCATCCTCCTTCCAGTCTTCCTGTTCAATTACCAGATCTACATTCTTACTCCTGTCTTGCTTCTGATTCTTCAATTTTCCTCTGGAAATTGCTATGGCGGTTCCTGCTCGATTTTCTTCTCTTCTACTCCTTCTGCTTTCTTCGTTACTTCACACCAGTGTCTCCGCTGATCCGCCGCAGATCTCCCCCAGCCCTTCCCCCTCACTGCCCGCCGTCTCTCCGTCATCGTCTCCGTCCCCTCTCGTTTCCTCTTCCGCTTCTGACTCTGCTCCCGCGAGTTCACCTTTTGGTTACTCGCCTCCGGCACCGTCTCCCGACAATCAAACTCCTACTCCCTCTCCTTCAGTCGCTCTGTCTCCGTCCCCATCTCCGGCGCCGGAGCCAGCCGATGGTAGTGTTGTTAGCCACACTGGTGTAAGCGATGAAGAAGGTACGGTGTATAGTTCATCGGGAGGAAGGAATGCTGGCAAGAAGGCCGGGGTAGCACTTGGAGTTATCGGGGCGGCTGGTGTGGTTGTATTGGCAGCTTTGATTTACAGGAAGCGCCAGCAGAATATTCGGCGATCTCAGTACGGATACGCTGCGAGGAGAGAGATTCTGTAGAATGCTTTATACAATTCTATCTCATTGCTCTTGGCCGGAGGTTCCTGCCGGCTCCATATTATTACTGTAGGTTTTCCCCCCTATTTTCCATGTTATATTCATCACATTGGCTCTACATATGATAGGAATTCATATTCATTCGAGATTCTTTAGCTCGGTGACTTTGTGACGATTGATAAACATTTGTTTCTGATCTCAAACTATCATTTTGTAATTTCTTTCGTTGGTACTGACTATGGATCTGCTGAAAATTCACTATGCTAAGATCATTATGATTCACGTATGGTGTTTACTGCAGCTACGCTTTTCGTTCAGTCCTTCGCAGTTTTAGAGAATAGTACTTTTTTTAATTCTTTTATTATGGACACATCGTGCGTTGAAGTTGGAAGTAGGAGTTTAATTTCCAAAACTGTTGATTGTGAGTTTTTTTTTTTGAGTGACAGTTGATTGAGAGTTTTTTTAGGACGGATTTGGCAACCACTTTTAAAATTTATGTTTGATTTCAAAATCTAGGTTTTACCTCAAAACCGATATTTTGTTCAAGCAAAATTTTTTTTCCCAAAAGCTATTTTGGTTACAAAACCTCAATTTGAAATTTAGGTTTTCTCTTTCTTGCTTTTTTTCTCTTTCTTACTTTCCTCTTTCCTACCAATTTTTTTGCCTAGGAATCCGTAAAAGCTAATAATTTTCCAAACATAAATCACTTTTCAAAATCTAGTTTTTACCTCAGAATCTGTAAAAGCTATTTTCCAAAATCTAGGTTTTACCTCGGAATCTGTAAAAGCTATTTTCAAAATCACATCCAAACAAACTCTCAGAGATTGTGAGTTTAATTTGCATGGAAGTAACAGTTGATTGTGATTCTAAAATTTCCATCTAATTTTAATTTCATAGTTGAATTAATCAATACATTTTCTATGAAGTCATCAAAATTTATGAATAGCGAATTTGAATGTCGGGGGCCGTGTCCGTGGCAAGGGTGTGAGTTGCCAGCCAATTGGAGGGTTGGAGGCCCCCTCCAGTCTGTAGCATGCAATTCCGGGTGATGCTGAAAAGAACCTTGCGAGTGTAGTATTGGTATTTACGCTTTACCCACATTTAGGGCATGTTGGAAAGCTATTTTAAAAATAAATTTTATAGATTTCGAGGTAAAACCTAAGTTTTGGAGAATATATTTTGGAAAATAGCTTTTACAGATTCCGAGGCAAAACTTAAGTTTTGAAAAGTGATTTGTGTTTGAGAAGTTATTAGCTTTTATGGATTCCGAGGCAAAAAAGTGGATAGTAAAGTAAAAGAATGAAAAGTAGGAAAGATGAAAGAGAAAGAAGGAAAAAGTATGAAAGAGGAAAGTGAAAAAAGTAGGAAAAAGAAAACCTAGACAAACCGAGGTTTTGTAACTAAAGAAAATTTTTTATACTTGGACAAAACATAGATTTTAGGTCAAAACCTAAATTTTGAAACCAATCTTAAGTTTCAAGAAGTGATGGCAAACAATCCCTTGTTTGCAAAATCACCATATATATATATATTGAAGACTAGAGAATAGTTTCCCCCACAATAAAATTTAGAGTAATTTATTCATTTATTATTGTCAATAAAAAATAATGAATCTGTACTTGTTATATGTTATCTTTTAGTTTAGACTTCTAACAAATTTTTTCTAATTACTTTTGCCTTTGCTTCTGGAGAATTTTCATTATTTTAGCATTTCGTATTTTTTTCGGGAGCCAAGTTTCTCGTGGTACTTTGACCAAAAATGGAAAAAAAGGCTTGCGTTGGACAAATGAAATGAGAACTTTTACTTTGCGTTTCAATTTAGTCTGCAGCTTTTCCCATTTCTTGTGGGAACTATATCATTTATCTGTATGTGTGTGTTGAAATATTCGGTTATATTTCCGTGGTAAGTTCACTTGCCTAAAAAAGGGTAGTTTTATTTCGTTAAAAAAGTAAAAAGAAATCTAAAACCAAAAGAAGGAATATATTTATCAACGAATCAAATCCCCAAACGACTATATGAATATTAGCATTTTGTTTGGAAATGTTTGCAACGAAGTATAAAGCAAACAGCATCTGAAACACGCAGTACGATTCATTTTTCCATGGCAAACATGTGAGGAGCCCTTGATGTAAGGCCCCTCATTACATATTTTATATATAGTGCTTGTAAGCCTTGTGCAGTTGTGCTCTTGAGGGAGGTGTTGCCCTTTTGTATTCGGCAGTTGACCTCCTGATAACTCTATTTTCAGCGTATGGCGTTCACCTTAGCTTCTCTTTTAATTAATGTTGATAGCTCAACTTTGATTTCATTTTATTTTTTCAATAAAACAAACGGAGCTAGGAAGGCACAACGGTGCAGATACAAAATAATCTAATTATTGAAAAGCATCATAATCGCAGGATTCCATGAATCAGCTTGAATAACGAGAGATCTGTATAAACATGGAGACTCCTCACTGCTGCTCAGCTCCGTTCTAATTGGAAATGGGGAATCAATGGAAACTCCTAATTCTAGCCTTCCCATGTCGCTTCTGTGTTTAACTCTAACGACTTTTATGGCTCTAACTGTAAGAAGAAGAAAAAAAGATCTTATGAACTCACTGTTTAATTTCTCAACGGTAAATCACAACTGTGTCCGGTGACGTTGACTTCAGTACTTTCACTCCTCTGCGGGAGGGTCCATCCAACGTCCATGCTCTTTTATTAGATCGATCAGTGCATCGGTTGCTTCCTCCATTGCAATCCCACGCTTCACCACGGTCTGTATCAACGTTATACTAATGTTAGTAATCATCATTTAGTATGGATTTTCTGCATAGCTCTAGTATCCGTCAAATTCTTAATTCGTGCTTAAAAAGTTAAAATTTTATCAGACCTGAAATTGATGTATATAGAATTTCAAATCAAAGACCCACACGTGTTACCTTCCCAACATAAAGGTCAATCTTTCCAGGAGCACCTCCCACATACCCAAAGTCTGCATCTGCCATCTCTCCAGGTCCATTCACAATGCAACCCATAATTGCAATCTGAAGAAGGAGAAATTCAAATTATGCAAAATAGTATTTCCATAACTTATCTTCCCTATTATTCAGAGAGAAATGGAGAGGAAGTTGTTTCCCGTTTTGTGCATAACCAATTCACATGGTGTAGAGTAGAGCATAGTTTAGTTACAAGAGATTCAAATGGCAGCTCGTGTCCTCAAAGGACCGGATAATTAAGTAATTACCGAAACACCAGGCAAGTGTGATGTCTTCTCCCGGATTTCTGCACTTATTTCTTGAAGATCAAACAAAGTTCTGCCACAAGATGGGCATGACACATATTCCTGCGGCACAAGTTAGGCACATTATTTAAGATCAAGAGTCAAGACCCCTGCTTCTATAATCCCAAATAGGCCTTACTCATATGATGAACTAAATACTGCCTTTTTCGGACAAAAGAACTTACTGTCTTCGTATTTCTCATTCTGCAACCTTGCAGCAAGTTAAAAGACGTATCTCTCAGAAAATCTAAATCCTTGTCAGGAGCTTCCAAGAGAACACCATCTCCAAGACCATCAACCAAAAGGGCTCCAGCATTTGCACCAGCGCCAATCACCAAGTCATCCCTGTTAGTAGAAAGGATGAAGTTTTACCATGACTATGTATTCCTGCATTTCAACTCAGAAAGCCACAATGCAAGTGTCAAAATATACCTGTGAATCCCGTTGGGATAATTAATATGGTGAATGACTGGGAAGTTCAGAGAGTTGCTCGTTAGGTACTCAAATAACCTGATGTCAATATAAATGCCACTCATGAGAACTAGCATATGAAAAACAAAATAGAATGATATAAAGTCACAATGTAGAACAGAAGATTCCCAGACAGAACACTTGTTTGGATCTCTCAGTCTGTCATATAAAGAAACTAACACGCACAGTCCCTAAGCAAAGGAGAAAAATTTGGCATTGATTTTGCCTTTGCGCAATCTTATAATAACTGGGTCTGAATACACCCCTTACACGCATTGATTTCTGCTGTATAAAAAAAGGATTTTCAGCTAATCAGGAGCATGTCAAGGACAGAAACAGAAAGGCTTTGTTTGATCTGTAAAACCATAACTGAGTCCTGCTTTTTTGCAGATTGGGTCGATGTAAATAACTCATTAATAAATTTAATTGACTATTTAGAGTATAACATTTAAGGGTTGGTTTGGCAACCACTATTGAAACCTAGGTTTGGTTTCAAAACCTAGGTTTTACCTCGAAATCTATAAAAGCTAATAACTTCCCAAACATAAATCACTTTTCAAAACCTAGGTTTTGCCTCGGAATCTATAAAAGCTATTTTCCAAAATCTATTCTCCAAAACCTAGGTTTTGCCTCGGAATCTGTAAAAGCTATTTTCAACCTTACATCCAAACAAGCTCTAAGTTATGCAAGGAATGCCCTTAAGAGATCGATTGTGTTCATGTTGCCAGATTTCTGCAAATAAATGAATAACATTCTCACCTCCTTGCTGCATGCACTCTGCTAATTTTGTCTTCAGTGTAAGGTAGTTCATGGAGAAGCATAGTAACATCAACACCTTTGAGGATTTCCATTTCTTCATAAGACTCATCACCACGTACTGACACAACGAGACGTGTGCCTAAGAGGTCATAAATTGCCAAAACTTATTAGACGCAAGCTTTGAAATGGGTGAGAATGATCTTAGAATAAATGTCACTTGTTACTACCCTAAGAAAATCATATGTCACATAACATTACAAGGACCTCCCACATTTTAAATTTCCACTTGGTTTAGATCTCCCCTATAATGTGTTAAAATTCAAAATGTGGAGGAAACCCAAAAAATGAAAATAAAAATAAGGAGGTCTATACAGTTTTCAAGACGTTCTTATCAGAAGGTCCATGTCATTTAGTTCAGGTGTAATGATAATGATAATTAATTAGAAACTCAGGCTGAGAAACACCTGGTGGCAAAAGCTTGTGAGCTCCAGTAGATAGTTCCTTTAGATTCACCAGAGCCATGGCATTGGGTAATGGCTTTGTTAACTGCTCTGATAAAGGAGTAATAACCCCTATACTTATATCTATCAGCCTCTTGAGAGCTAGTCGCTGACCACAATAACACATGGAGGAAAAACAAAGGGAAATATATCACTCAAACTCTCATGATAAACTGACGATGCAGTGGATTGTTTGAAGATAATGAGGCAAACTGGGATAGTCAATGCTGCTGTTGCTACCATAGCACAGATTCTTACCGCATCAGCATCATCTGCTGGAGGAAGTTCTCGCAACAAGATTGAATCTACTGTGGCCAGATCCTATAAAGCAGTGCCAGATTTATCAATACCTTGTGTAACTCCACAAAAGCTAACATACCATTTTCTTTCATTTACAGTAAAGTGGAAATAACCTTAAATGGCATGCCAACGATGAGTTTAGCTGCAAGGGACTTGTAGAGGATCTCTGGCACCTGCAAAAACCAAGAAGGAATAAAATAACGTGCAGAACCATAGAAAGATGGAATGCCAGATATATAAGAGAGAAAACAAGGGAAATGTGATGCAAATTTTACCTTTAACTGATGCAGGGAGACTGACATGAGAACAGAACCATCCCGGTGCAGCACACCCCTGTAATCCATCTCCTCACCCTTTATCAGGGTACAGAGTCAATCATCTATTATAAACATACGGGCAATGCAGTAGTAAAAGAATGATGCGAAAAAATTTCAGAAAGCTTAGAACCTAACCTCTTTTTGCACTGGCAATTGACCAGATCGGCGCTGGAAGTCAAAATAATGTCTATGCTTTTCTTCAAAAGGTGCCTAGTGGATGCAGCACCATTAAAAGTTAGCTTTTCCAAAGTGACAAAATTTTGACTGCTTAAACATGTTAAACTGAAGCATTGTTTTGAATCATACCACCCCTTTCTGGAGTTCAGAAGCTTTCATTCCAAGATTTGCCAACCTTCTGCAAGGATCTATCTCCTTCTCTGGTGCTTCTGTGAGAGAGACCCTGATTGTATCACCCAATCCATCCTGTAGATACAAAAAAGCTTGTCAATGATATATCTTCATGCATATGATGCTCCTGAAAATGTCAAACTATGAAGAATAATGTTGCATAGAGTGAGAGGTCATGAATATGATATAAAAACCTTATTGCTACTGCAAATAACTTATTCCTACAGAGGCTTCGTGAACAGAATATTATCAACACACACCATATGGATGCTAAATAACATGGAGAAGGTATCATACATTAGCACATATTTCTGCCTGAATACCATTTTAATACTCAAGCATACCTGAAGAAGAGTTCCAATTCCAATTGCAGACTTCATCCGCCCATCCTCACCTTCACCAGCTTCAGTAACTCCCAAGTGTAATGGATAATCCCATCCTTGAACATGCATTTCAGCTACAAGTAAACGGTACGCTTGGACCATGACAACAGGGTTGCTTGCTTTCATAGAAAATACAAAATTGTGGAAGTCCAACTTCCGGCATATACTTGCAAATTCAAAAGCAGATTCGACCTGTCCAGTGATTGTTAAGTAAGAAGGAAGCTTCTGTATCTTGGGGAAACAATCAAATGTCCAATTTTCTGTAAAAAGAGAGAGGAAATAACTCTCACCATTCCCCTAGGAGAATCACCATAATAGCTCATTATACGATCAGAAAGACTGCCATGGTTTGTCCCAATGCGCATTGCTCTCCCATATTTCTTACATTTCTCAACTAATGGTGTGAAAACCTGTCATTAAAAGTTTTTAATAAGTCAAAATGCCCATAATTAATTTGTGGTGTAATCAATTTGATTAGTTGAATCAAGATAGGGCTTCAAAAAATTCAAGGTAGGCACACTTGACAAGCATGAGTTTATATTTGCTTCAACAGTATGGACATTAACTCCCTGGAAAATTCTAACTACTAGTAGGAACAGCTCATCCATCTTCACAGCAAGGATGAATCATGAATGAAAGATAAATGAATGAACTCAAAACGAAGTGTTCAAAAATAGCATACCGCAACACTTTACCATACACTGAGAAAGAAAATATCGAAAGATTAATTTTACCTGTTCAATATGTTGAAGTTCTTTCCGGTAGTCTTCTTCTGTGTACTCAAGTTTTTCAAATTGAGCCCTTCTATCAGCTGCGGAGGACCACCACCATGAATTAAGAATAAAAGGCAACGCTTTTTTTTTTTGGTGGGGAGGGGGCCTAACAAACGGAGAAAGAGAAGCATACCAAAATTTCCAGGGTTAACACGAATCTTGTCAAAGCATTCAGCAACACGCATAGCAAGGCAAAATGTATATCCGCCACCAAAGGAATGTTGTAGCTGGACATAGTTAAATTTAGACAATGTTGAACACCTATATAGTACATACTTAATAAATTGACATCCAAATAGCTAACACTAGTTCATACTTTTTCTGCACAAGTGAGTTTTTAATCTCAAAACATGCATCTGCTTCTTTCTTCCCCTGAACTGTTATTCGCACAAGATCAGCCCCTTTGTCCGCTATTTTCATCACCTAACAACAATAAATAGAAGATTAGTATAGAGCCCAGCTATATCAAAAGGCAGAAGTTAAATTTTGGAAACAAAAGGAAAAAAGAAAGGGATGGCTTTGCTAGAACAGAAACTTGTCTTATAACCATAAAGCACAAGAGCATTTGTAAGACCTGTTCTACGGTTGCAGCAACATCTTTAGTGTCAGTTGTAGTCATTGTTTGAACTCTGACAGGATGTTGACTTCCAATGGCCACATTTCCAACCATCACTGAGCTTGTTTTCCTTCTGACAGTTTTGTGTAATGATTCACAATACTTTTGCCTAGGAACTACATTCAAATCATGATCCATTGATCAGGTGAAGCTAAGATGAATAATCGCTGACAAGAAACACCTAAATGGTAATTAGAGATATCAATATCTAATATCCCTGCCTGAGGAATAAAAGTTTTAGGGGCAAAACCATACAGGAACTGAGGAATGAAAGTCCGAGATTACAAAAAATAAGAAAGGCAGTTATATTAGCGCCAAAACCCATTTAACTGGAGTCCATGAAATAACGAGGATCGGATTTGAAGTTAAGATCAGTTAACTGCATGTGCATAAGGTTTAATTCGTAAAGGCAATGAAATAGTTTGCAGCCGCCACAGGTCAACCGGGGAAGTAATTCATCAACAATTGGATAGATTACTCAAAGACTGATTGCGTTCAGTAAAAATGAATCGGAAGCGAAAATTAAAAGCGAATCATCCCGTCTTACTGTAACTACATTTGCAGAGAAATTGCAAGGGGAGATAACAGGTGAAGAGCAATGATTGCCGTTCAAACAAATCATCAAGTGAAGAGCAAAAGGCAGAAAAGCATCACGAATAGTATACCTATGAGGGGAGTTGCTGGGGATGCAGAGTGAAGTTCAGCAATATCCTTGCCAGGATTTGAGCTCCGTATAAGTGAGACCTTTGTCCTTCCAGATTTCATTATCTTCAAATCGGAAATTCTTGCAAAATCCATAGTTTTTGCAAATCCTAAACTAGAATCTCTACCCTTGAGAGTAGAAAACGAAGTTGGCGCAACTCCAGTAGCCATTTTTCAAGCGCAACACTTCACCTAGATCAGATTAGAAAGAGCAAACCGTAATGAAGTGAACAACAATAAATAACTCTTTAAAATATCGAAAAAATTCACAACAACTTCCTATTCATATGGTCCAGCTCGTTTGATAAAGTTCAACGTTACATGGCACAATTTACTACTAAACAAGAGAGAGCAGGAGAACAAATAAGTCAACACTAAACAGGCATTTCATCAAAAAAAAAACCAAAGACACGCATGAGGAAGATTTCACCCAGAACCTCTCAAACTGAAAATGAAGACATAGAAGGAATCCAACAAGAAAGGAAAAACAACAGGTGCTCAAAAGCATTTCATGGGGATTGCTTTACCCGGAGCTAATTGTATCGAGCCTTAAGATGCTAGCGTGGAGATATCGATGACTGAGAATGAAAAGGAGGGAGGAGAGTCAAAGGCCCTGATCGCAACCGTTTTCATCAAAATTTTACAGTAAGCAAGGAAAAAGGAGGCAAACGGGACGACGAGTGGTGGACGAGGACAAAAACGAGGTAAGCAAGTCTCTCTCGGCTTCACCTAATTATAAATTCAGCAGTCGCCATAGGAAGACTGGGCACGTGGAACGTGTTTGCTTTTATGCTTCGGGTCCTCCTATTTTCGTTATTTTCTTCTTAGACCAACAAATAATTTATTTTTCTTTCATTTTCACCCTTCGTCCTTATGCATAGTCCTGCCAATAGGCCCACGACCCCCTGTATTGAAAACCAAGTTCACTTCGTTGATTCTATTGCCACGAGTGTCTAAAAACATAAAGGTTTTAAATAGATTAACTAGAAATTAATATTGGCATCCAAAGCTAAGGTAAGTAATGAGTAAAATACCAATATTGGATGATTTAACTTGGAATAAGAATAATAATTGTTCCTTGAATCTAGCTGGGATTACAAATTTGTATGTATAGAATCAGGGCTGAGATTTCATACACGAACCTAGTATTATTGGAAGGGCTTGGTGGTTGGTGCAGTTAGTCAGAAACAGGGGATTTGAGAGAGGTAAAATGAAAGGGGGAGGGGTCAAAGCATAAATAAGGAGAGTGAAAGGACGAGGGCGCGAAAGAGAGACCAGAAGCCGCCACCTTGTCCATATGAGGCATAAATGGAAGAGAACGAAATATTTAAAAAAATGGGATATTCAAATGGAAATGGTTGGAAAATAGCCGATGAATGATTAATAATCAAATCAATGTAATAATATAGAAAAACTTGAGGATTATGATAGGGTGGATGGGCAGATCCTCAGGTGACACGTGGAATGCAAGATATTTAAGAAAGGGAGGGACGCACGAGATTCACGATTATTAAAAAAAAAACAAAATGTTAATAGTCATAATATTCAGCGAAGGAGGGAGCCCACATGTCCCCACACACGTACGAGTAAACACTACCGCACTAAGGATTGTTTTAGTAATTTAGTCCTCAGTCAAAGGTGGTACATTGACTCGTTCTAACGTCAAACTTCACACCAGTCTATTGATGGCAAGTTGACTAACCCTGTATTTTATTTCTCTCATCGCCGTTTTCTGTTTTTCTTAATTGAAGCTCCTGGTTTTTTTAGAAAATAAGTTAAAAATTATTTGTTTAAAAATTTTACTGGTTAAAGCAGCATGGATTTAGAGCTTGTTTGGCTTCTATTTCTAGAATTTAGGTTTGATTTCAAAACTTAGGTTTTACCTCAAAACATAGATTTTGTTCAAGTATTCACATATTTCAGAAAAGCTATTTTGGATACAAAATCTCGATTTGAAACCTAGGTTTTGAAAAAGTTATTTTCTTGTCAAATCACACACTCTCTCCTAATATAATTTTCCCCTTCCTACTTTTTCTTTCTTTCTCTTTCCTCTTTCCTACCTACTATTTGCTTCGAACATCGTAAAAGTCAATAACTTTCCAAACACAATCTTTTAAAGCTTAGGTTTTGCCTTAAAATTCGTAAAAACTATTTTTTAAAACTTATATTTTACATTGAAATCCGTACAAGCTATTCTCGAAAGAACTTCCAAACAAACCCTTAAAAAACGCAACTCTTCTTTAATTTCGTACAACATAATTTCTCATGCACAAATGATTTTTGTTTTGAAGATTTTTGCATATGAGATAGTTAAAAATGAATTATACATAATTAAGGAAAACTCCTCAAATAAATACTTCTAACCGTTTTTTCCGCATAGGGGATGATGAGGAGAAATTAACTTCCAAAAAGAGATTTTTTTAAACATCAAAGATTTGACTCTTCACTCTTGACATGGTTGAAAACAAATTTCATTCTTGAAAAGAATGTTCAAGAATCGCAGGATCAAATCTTGAAAATCGCATAAACTAAATGACAAATACATTTTAATTCCCTCTCATTAGTCTCTCTACGGAGCTTTGAGGAGCCAGGTAAATGCAATCGAGTATGTTCTATTGTAAGCTCTTGCTCTTCTAATCATACGATAAAGTTCTTTTAAAAGTAACTAAATGCATAGTTTAAATAGTGGTATTAACACTCAATTATGTGCTAACACGATGCCTGAGTTAAATTAAAGTAAATTTACCATCAAATCTCAAGCAATCCAATTAATAAATAAAAGATTTAAAGATTGATAAAATTACCATAGGTCCTAATTGTAGATGGTCCGGTTTGTATTGACGGCTGATGAGGTTATTAATGATAACCGGACCAATTACTGCTAGGACATTATGGTAATTTTGTCAAAATTTAGAACCTTTTACTCATTGATTCCTCTATTTGGAACTTGATGATAAATTTCTCTTAAAACACCCCATCATTTGAATGATTAAATTCAAATATGGATAAAAGGGAAAAGAGTCAAGACCAAAAGCTAAATGTCTGGAGAATAAATGAATACTTTCTCTTGGTCAAAACTGATAATCACACAACACAGGTTCGTTTCAGGTAATGTGAAATGCTATTTAGTTGAAGGAAACCAATGAGCTCAGTCACAATTTGTCACGTGTAAAACGCTACGTAAGTCTACATGGAGGCACTCCACATCAATCACTGCTCATTTACTTCTTCAACCAGAGAATGCTTCTCCAAGATGACCACTGTCTCTTCCTTTGCACTACACCAGAGTGTAAAATGAACAAGGTTAAAGCCACTTGTATGTAACACAACCATCTCTCAAGCATTTTACAGACACCCTCAGCTCAAGTTCTAACAACAAAATTAGTATGTGACCATGAGTCAAAGTGCTGCCTATTTTTCTTATACCATCCTCAAACATCTCAACATATAAATCCCACCAATTCTATCCCATAGTGTAAACGTCACCTAACTAAAATCCTAGGGAAATTTACTGTTCAGTCCTACATAAGGGACTTATTTATCAAATGGTCTCAAGTTTTAAAATATTTATCAAATGGTCCCAGAGGTGTTGTCAATGCAGCGCATGGTATTGTCAAGGGCTGTCACGTGACAACACCATGCGTTGCATTGACAACACCATGCACTGCATTGACAACATCTCTGGAACTATTTGATAAATATTTTAAAATTTGGGACCATTTGATAAATAAGTCCCTTATCTGGGACTGAACAGTAAATTTCCTAAAATCCTATCTTTGGTACTATTATTATCTGACATTGAACATACAAATCTGAAAGCGAATTGACAAACTTGAAAGACAAGAAAAGAATTATCCAACAGAATGTACCTTCCAGGTCTGAGTATCTTGTACTTGGATGGTGCGGTGAGGTCCACAATAGTGGAACCTGCACGTCCTGATGGAAGCAAACCACCATCGTAGACATAGGCACAATGTCGCCACAGGTCCTCAAAATCCTTGACGCAAGCACTACTTGACTGTCCACTTAGGTTTGCACTGGTGAGGGCCAAGGCAGTACCTGAGCCACGAGCGATGTTCCGAATGAAATTGCTATCGGGCACTCTAACCCCTATGCTATACAATCCTGGGTTCAAAGATCGTTCAAGAGCGCATGATTCTCCTGGAAAATACCCCCACTATACTGTTAGACAATACGGAGAATGAGATACAAACTATTTGCTGTTTCAAGCTCCAAATCCACTTCTTGAACTGATCTAGTCTGGTTAAACAAATATGTGAAGTACTGTAGACGTTTAGTGGTGTATATATCATGGCATGTGACTTACGAACCTCGTTTCAGCACAACAGTAACAGGACCTGGAAGGAGGGAATCAACCAGACCGTGAGGCAAATAGTCAGTCACTGCAAAACGCTCTATGTCTGACACATCCCCCACACAGATTGCCAAGGGGCTTGTATGTTTACGTCCTTTAATCTCATAAATTCGGTTAACTGCTTCCAACGAGCTGTAAAATGTTCCAATAAAGGAAAAGGTTCATTACCCATAAAACAAAATCCAATTTTGTGCAAAGAATTGAGATATCCAGAAACTTAAGAAATACATATGATTTTTGTTCCTTATAGTATCTGAGGATTTTAATACAACGTATAACAATAACTTAGCCTCTTGCTTTCATGGAGGATAAGGGAGTTTCACAAGGTATATAACAAGTCTGTCACAATAACTCTCATCCAGTAAATCGCAGGTACAGTAATCGAAGTGTTTTAGATAGGTAACTTGAGGTTATCTTTATTTCCAAGAGTGTAATTAACATGCCATGTTCCTTGCATCAGGAAGAGGAAGAAAACACGAGCGCTTCATCAGCAACACATTTTAAAGGAACTGGAGGCAAGAATAAGAAAAACAATCATAATGCTCAGAGGATTTTAAACAAACAGATTATGGGCAGAAAGTGAAAACATAAACTCAAATAGCATACCAAGCATCACAAGCAAACCCATAGAGTGTATCAGTGGGTACAGCAATAACCTTCCCAGCTTTCAAAGCTTCAACTGCTTCTGCAACAAAAGAATCCTCCGCTGGACGAACCACTCCCATCTTGCTTTCAACTGCACGCACCTCAGAATTCTCCACACTACAAGCCATATTTATGGGCAATTTTATGTTCAGCCTTCCACTTTGTTTTGACTGGGGCACAAACCCCAACTTGCGGACACCTAAAGCACAATTAAATCGCCTCAACCAGCCATTTCAACATCAAGTGCAGTGTTCGATTAAATCTTCAAATGAAGTGGAATACCACAAAAAGATGATTTCATTTGGCCAATAGTTGAGTGAAGTTGAATAAAAGCAAAAGCAAGAACTGCAGGGGCGGAGAGAAAGAGAGAGTTATAGATGGGAAGAGAAGGGCACCTCGGAAAGAGAAGACTGGAACGGGACGAGCGCAGAGGAGAGGCGGTGCTTGTGCTGCGATTCTGATCGCAATATTCATTCTAGTTTGAACCGAGCCTAGTGTTTCGCCAACGACGGAGCCATTTTCAATGATGAGCGCGATAATAAGATCACACGCTTCAACCTTTTTGGCTGCAAGATGGAAGTAGCGCGATAAATGGTAAATGTTCAATTCCCCCGAAATGTTGGAGCCGGAGGTGATAATTTGATTTCAGAATGACAGAATCCCATCATCAGTTATATTAGTTTAGCGGGAGAGAAAAGCCACAGTACAGCGACAAATTTATGCTGTCGAATTTAGTTGTACTTCTTTTTTTT
>JANTPZ010122222.1:0-12486 GCA_025593235.1 Vachellia pachyceras | reverse complement strand
TTCTCTTTTCTCTTTCTTACTTTTTCTCTCTTTCTCTTTCTTACTTTCCTCTTTCCTACCCACTCTTTCTTACTTTTTTGTCTCGGAATCCGTAAAAGTTATAACTTCCCAAATATAAATCACTTTTCAAAACCTAAGTTTTACCTCGGAATCTGTGAAACCTAGATTTCAAACCTGGTTTCCAAACAAGCCCTAAATGTTGTTGTATGTTACTAAAATAGAGGCAAAATATGTATATTTAATAGTTTCAATAAGTATCTACTAAATTTTAAGGTTTTATTTAGTTATTGTGAAACATGCTTGAAATGAATTCTAAATAGAATCATATAAGTATTAAACTAATTTTTATTTATAAATTAATTATCTAACCCTTATAATAAATATTAAAATATTAAGCAAAACCAATCTCTCAACTTGATACAATTGGGTTGTTGTGTGCACAAGAAAAAGGCAACTTTTACTGTGCATTGAGCAATTTAATTTAAGTAATCCCAACATGCTATGAAGGGAGTGCAATAGAATGAATCCGTTTAAAAATACGGTGACATAAGTAACTTTTTTGAATAGGGACCTATAGAAGAGTGAGATTGAAAATAAGTCAGATTGTAAAAGTGATTTGTGTTTGGGAAACCATTGGAAGAAATAACTTATTTGTGGTACTGTGCACTGCACTTTTAGCTCTAGAAAAGCATTATCAAACACGCTGAATGTTTGTGGATTGTGATTCCATTGTAAAAGTATATTTATACAAGTTGAGACAAACCTTCTTCTCATATTCACCTTATATAGACTTTAAATCATGGTAGAAAGTAGTTTACACTTCATCTTTCATTAATCTTGGTTGGCTTTTAGAATCTGATATTTCTAGAACATAAACCTTTGGATGAGTGCGTGGTGACTAACTTATTTCTAAATTCAAATCACTGTGCTACTAACCCTAAATTTGCCCCTACACATGTCAACATGTTGCTGGCTGCTCAAATAAAAGAGTACTAAGGTTAGATTTAGCTAAATGAGTTTAGTATTAATCTTTAAATTCTTACTTAAAAATGTGTTCATATTTAATATCTGATAGTTTCTTATACACGATTTTAACAAAAAAAAAAGTGCATATCTCAGTTAAAAAAGTAGTGTTATGACATGTTTGTATTAACGTTTGAAAATCAAATTTACACAAATCGAGGTAAAAGTCTTTTTTGCATACTTACCTTATACATATTGTAAATCATATTTGAAAGTAAAGCTTATGCTGTTAGTCTAAATTTAATGTTCCATCTTAGAAAATACTTATTTTTATACATAAATAACAATAAGATTAAAAGATTAAAACAAATATATTGTATAGTTTATGAATATTTTAACAATTTAAAAATTAGTCCTTCAACCCGCATGTGAAACCCGCATAACTCACGTGCTAAGCGGTATGGGCATGTGATTTTTCGAGCTTGAACACATTGTTCCATGTCCTTGTAGTTGGTTAGCTGAGACTTTAAAATATTATTAATGGAAGTAAGATAAAGATGAAGAGAGATATCCAGAAGATTTCTGAAAGGTGGGTAGGTATTGAATTTTATGTTCAGCTTTCGGAATCCCATGCCACGCTTTACAATTTATTGAATCGATCGATGCTCCCAGTAAAAAAAAATGCCAATTCAGAATTATTACTTTCAACATAAAGATGATGCTGTCCAAGAACTTCACTTGCTGCTGGTGTTATCAATCATCAATCGCACCACCACCAAGAAGAAAAGCGAAATAGAAACAACCCAATTCACTTTATAAACAAACAAAAAAATCATATCCAAAAAGGTCACGTCTGGGATTCCATCTCAATTCCATCCATCTCTGCCCCAGTTTTGCAGAGATTCTCCTTTCCTTCCTTTCTTAATCCTTTTTCAAAATTACGCAAAAAGAAGGTAAAATAAAGCATGAAATCATTGATGGGAGATTTGGCTTTTATTTAGCTGCAAATTGAAATTCTCATATAATGGGTATTTAGAAAATCTTCTTTACAACAATGCACACATATCAAAATAAAAAATATATCAAAATTTATAATTTTTTTAAATTCCACAAATTCTTCTTCAAAACCTGTATAAGTTGTTTTTTCATATGGAAAAAAAGGTTAGCATTTAATGTAGCCCATCACATCAGGTCATCCGCCGACTGACTCACAATTCCATTGCTCATCACCGCCTCAAACCTTTCCCCTTCTATTTTTATGACCTGTTTTACCCTACTCAGAACCAAACAAAAGTTAGCTTCTGGATTATATATATATATATATTGTATTTGTGTTACATTATTATATATTAGGTTTGTTCTAAAGTTTTTTTGAAAATAGGTTTTCCCCATATTTGGAAGTAAAACCTATATTTCAAAATATTATGTTTGAGAAGTTATTTATTTTTATGGAGTTCGAGACAAAAAGTAGGTATAAACGAGGAAAGAGAAAAGAGAAAAAAGTATGAAAGAAAAATTTATTAAGAAGAATGTGTGATTTGATAAAAAATGACTTTTCAAAATATAGGTTTCAAATCGATATTTTATATTAAAAATGGGTTTTTTAAAAAATTTGAATACTTAGATAAAACTTAAATTTTAAAATGAAAAATATATTTCAAAAATAACATCCCAACAACGTTTTAATTGATGTATTCAACGTTTTAAAGAATATAAAAGAATAAAATTTGACATAGCATTTACTTCAGGTAAAAAAACCGTAGCATTTACTTCAAGTTAACTGTTGCAGTACGATGATATGAATGTGTTACGTTGCTTTATAACTTTTTTTTTTGCCATGCGCATTATTTTTATTTTTTGAGAAATCATAATAGAGTCTCAAAGTTTAAATATAATCACTAAAAATTCTTAATATCGAATATAAATTTGTTGTCATTTCTTACCCTTATCTTATCGTTTCATATTTACTTCCTTGTAAATTTTTTATGTGATTACATTCTTTTTTCCCCCTTCCTCGCAATGATTTTTTTTTTTCCAACTGCTTGGCCAAATGTAATTTCATGGAAATAATTGGGATTTAAATAGGGAACAAGATAAAATTTAAATTTTGGAGTATATTTTTACGGATTTCGAGGTAAAACATATGTTTCAAAAGATTATGTTTGGGAAGTTATTTGCTTTTACGGAGTTCGAAGCAAAAAGTAGGTAGGAAGATGAAAGAGAAATGAAGAAAAAGTATGAAAAAGAAAATTTATTAGGAGATAGGGTGTGATTTGATAAAAAAAATGACATTTTCAAAACATAGATTTTAAAACGAGATTTTTGTATCGAAAATAACTTTTCTGAAAAATGTGAGTACTTGGATAAAACTTAAATTTCATAGTAAAACCTGGATTTTGAAAATAAACATAGGTTTCATGTAAGATTTTTATGTGATTACACTCTTTCTTTTCCTTTCCTCGCAATGAATTTTTTTTTTAGAAGAAAGGTTTGATGAGGAAGCTTAGTAATGGATGTTAATTGATTATAAATAAGAATTCAAATAGGTTATCATGATGACGATCAACATTGCCAATTAAGTTGGCTTGGGAATGACGTGGAGACGAATTAATTGATAATTATTTGTTTCTTCCCCTTAGCAATAAGTACCTTCTTACAGAACCCAATCTTGTGTACCGTTAAATATTAAATATGAGTACATATTTTAACGAGAATTCAAATGTTTATTGATTAAATTATATGCAATTAATCATTTCTATTAAACCAAACCCCATTGCCTGTTGGTTGATTATGAAGAATTGCATGACCTTGACTTTGTTGTTTTATTTTTGTTTTGTTAAGGCGATAATGTTTAATACATAATGGGATACTGAATGTAGACACATCTTTTTATGGGAATTCAAACATTTTTGAAAATTTTGTGATATATTAACCACTTTCACTAAATCTGATATCATGTTTTTTTTATATATGAATTTTAGGAAAGGGGTTGGGCTCATCCACGATCCAAGGGCAAGGTACCTAACTCATAATCCACTGGAGTCTACCCCTGAGAGCACTGGAGCATGTCAAGTAAGTGGTAGCTTGATTTTGGGGTTGATTATTTTTTGAAGGCCGCGGTGTTTGGTTTGTTTATTTTTCATTAAAGAATTGATGGGGCGGCCCATGTTCGACCTCTAGCCCATCTTAACCAACGGCTTAAACAATTTAAAAGCGGTGATTGTAAAACCTCGACAATTGATTCCCAATGCAGATTTTAGAATAATTAAAAGGCCCGTTTACTCTGGAATAATTAGAAATTGTATTAGAGGTTTCTCCAGCGTGGTCGAGCCCGTTTACATTAGAATTAGACCAACAGTAAAAGACATAGGCCCATAAATGTTGTTGTAGCCCAAATTGCTTGGGCCCACTTCCATTCTTTCGGCCCATCTTCATTGGGCGTTTATTTCTATCCTAGGTTAACCTTCCATTTGCTTCGTTGCTTTGCTTCTACTTCCGGACCCTGGCCTCCACCAGAGTCGCAGACCACAGCCTACTCGCGTCGCCGTTGCCCGTCGCCTTTCAGATTCACTCGCAGAGTCGCCGTCGCCCGTCGCCTTTCGCAGAGTTGCAGTCGAGCTTCAAGCATTCTGAAGCTTCGGTGGTTGTTCCAAGGTACCCTTCTCTCTTTCTCTTGTTGGATAAACTAATTTGGCTTTAATCTGGCAATTTTGACCTGTTAGACTGTGTTTCCATACTTTCGCGTTGATGAACGAATTTCTGGTTATCTTTCCTTTTGCTGCCAATGAATGGCTCAATGAATTTTTTTGTTTATAATTTAAATTTTAAAATATATGTTCGTTCTATTGTCTTATCGTGTATGTTGCAAAGATGCCCCAATTTTAAAATCAGGAGAAAGATTATGCTGACTTGAAAAATTATCCTGCAAAATAACAATTGATCCGTAACGTAATATTTACATAATTTTTTATGGTAAAATTAATTATTTGCTATTTATTGATTATTGATTTGTTAAATTTATATATATTTTTGGTTACTGCGGCAGATTGCTCCTGCGCTATCTTTTGCGCTGACATAATATTCAAGAGAAGAAGATGGAGGGAAGATTACCGGCTGATTCAATCCCTATCTTCAACGAAGGGATAGCTCTGGTTCTTTATCGTTGGTCAGCTCTTCGTGTCGCTGTTGAGAACGAATTGGGAGGCCGAGAGTCTCGCCAGAAGGCTGAAAGACTGGGAAGCGACATAATTTCCTGGTTCACGCAATCTAAAGGTGATCTTCTCTTTATGTCTGTTGAGATTATATAAATGTTATTATTATTCTATATATCTTAGGAGTATAAATCTAAGATATGATCAGATTATATTAGATTTGCTTAGATCTTAAGGTTAGCTTTAGTTTGTGGTTTGTCTATATAAAGGCATCTTTGTACTCTCATTTATCAAGCTGAATATCAAGTTGAATATTATTATTCCTTTCAATTTCTGGCAATATTGGAACACATAAAACTACCTGGTTTGCACAATCAGAAGTAGAATACTGGGGTATATGCCAACGCTTATGTTAGTAAGATTTGGTAGAATCTGTTTATAATAAGCAATATTAAGAGATGGAGTTGTAGAATTATATAAATTTATATGTTGTGTTGACAGTTAGATTGTAGTTGATTGTTGTTTGATTCAGGGAAGAGTGATAATTTAGAAGTATCTCTTAATGTTTTGGAAATGGTATTCACTCTTGAATTTAATTACTGATTTGTATTCCTTTTGTTCCTCAGAGCCTTTGTATATTGATGACTTGGAAATTTTGCTCGATGATGGTATGCTTTCTCTCAACATGGAGGTTGAGGATGGCAGTATAGAAGAGGTATTTTTGTTTTATCTGTTGTCTCAATCTGTTTTTAGTTTCAATAGTGTGCATCACGGCATCAACTAATTTTTATATGTGCTGCCAGAGCTTTCGTTCTATTCTTGTATATAATAGATCTTGGTCTTTTGAGAATGAGTCTCATGATCAACTTCGTGGATTTTGCATAAATGTTCCTGAGACCTATATTGGCTTATTGGGTTGTTAGAACCCTTTCTTTAACAGTTTATTAATAATCAATACCAGATTATGTCTAAATACATTTTCAGGAAGGCTCAAATTCTTTTGTTTAGATGCATGTTAAGTTCATGAGTGTTTTATTTTCGTTGGCCAGATTCCTTCAAGAACTCCTTATTTCAATGGGCTACTCATTAAACTTGAATTATTACTAAGGTGCCTACTGATGGGGTTTTTTGTCAATAAATTTGATCTGACCTTGTTAATTCACCCACTTACATGCATTGGTAGTATGCCACGGCTGTTCTTTTTTCTTTTATCCCATCATTTTCATGTTGATGAATTTGTAGGTTGCTGAGAAACTCATGATTCTGCATGAAGAATGTCTTGAAGGTAATTTTAACTCCATTGAGAAGCTAAGGCAAGCCAATCTTGACCAAGCTGCTAGTCCTCATGCTATACAGGTATATTATGATATCATTTTTTTAAAACGGAAGTTCTCTTTTATACTTTATATTACTTGTATAAAGTATATTTATTTGTTGGGATGTATATAACAAATTTAGCTTTTACAACTTGAACTTGATGCCTGATGGGGAGTATGTTGGGAGGGAGGAGCACCGTGTTACCATATGGTGCTTAAATTTAAAAGATGCGGCCTTTACAAGTATAATAAGTAAGAACGAAGATTAGAAACTCTTTTGTGATTTAGATCTGGCATGTCATACTATCCTAGTTGCTTCAATCATTAGTTCATTTGTTGCATCCTTGTCGGTAGCTTTGGCATATGGATTCCTTTTTCCAATACAAATTTCATTGGATAGAACGACAATTTATTCAAAATAAGCAAAGAATCGCCACATTTAATTTAATTATGAAAATACATGAATTACCTTGCTTAACCTGATGGAAGTGATGATCTTATTGCATGAGAAAGGAAACTTGGGAAGGAAATGGCATTGCTCTATCCGTTGTGAAAGATTTATGTTGATGGGCATAATGATTCTCACAATCTGATTCCTTGCTAGGTTGTGGATAACAATGAGGACGACGATGAGTATGAAGAAGACAGGCCTGAAAATGATTCTAATATGGGGGTGGAAAAGCAAATGCCAGTTCAAGAGTCCATGCCCAGGGCTGCAGCTGATGCAGAAGATGGATGGACTGTAGTCTCGAATAGACGGAATAGGGGTAGAAAGTAGAGAACGATCGGGGACGTATTTTATTATAGCTCTTGATCTTTTATAGCTGGGAGACGATAAATAAATGGGTGGGTACTTAATATTTATTATCGGAATGAAATAGAAATATGTTTATATCTCATTATTTATGGTAATGTTTTTGTGATCATATTAATTTTGAAGCCAGATCTTTGTATTGTCTTCCTTTGAACTTGCATTTAACTAATCCTTCTAGTATTTTAAGGAAGCCAACTTCAATTAAAAAGCAAAAAGAAAGCTAACAAATTCTGAGCATATTCAGCATTTTGGACTTCATTTTTTGGGCTGCAATTTTCTCTCATTTTTCACTCAATTTCAATATACTATAATTTATATATAAATTAAATACTACTCAGTATTTTGTAGCTTATGTACGATGAATATCTAATTATTTTTAATATGATAATACTAGCTTTAATAACGTACAAAAAAAAATAAACAAACCATTCGAAGAGCTCTATTCTTTCAGTAATTTTTTAATAATTTAAAAGGGGGATGAGATTTACGGATTAAGGTAATAAGTGAGATGGAATCTACAAACTTTAGACTTATGAAAAAGTTTTTAGGGAAATTGACAATTAAGTTCCAAATAGGAGAATTAATGAATGAAAGGTTCTAAAGATTCAAAAAATTATCATGAGGTCCCAGAAGTAACTGCTGAGGTTGTCATTAACAATCTCAGCAGCTTTCATTAACAACCTCAGCAGTTACTCCTGGGACCTCATAATAATTTTTTGAATTTTGAGACAATTTTGTGGTTAATTCCCTTACTTGAAACCTGTGTGTCATTTTCCCAAGTTTTTATATCATCAGCATACAAATTCATTGATCCTCCATCCAATGAATTCTAAATATGGATTCCCTTCAAATTAGATAAAATGATTATTAAAGCATAGTCATATATTAAATGTGAATTTTATTAGCGTAAATTTAAATTTAAATTTATTATACGTGAAAAACCAACATTTCCATCATGGTTAGCAATAGGAGTGTCTAACCTCTAGGTGACATCGAATTATAATACAAGGCAAGTCCAATGTTCAGATGTGATGAAATATGTGCCCACATGTGCCTTCAACATAAATTATTTTAATAAAAAGTGTATGTCTTCACCGAAGAAGAAGTTTGCTTCAGCAAGTGGTTTTCAAGTGCTTTTTTGGACAGAGGAGGGAGTCACTCACGTGCGGTGAGGAGGAGAATAAAGCGTCGTTGAATATTTGCACGTGATCGCTACTTTCCATTTTCAGTTTGATTGCTCAACATGTCTTCCAACTTCGCATCCCTTCAATCCATCTCTTCTTTGCTTATTTTTCCCCATAAATAACAGGCCTCTCTCTTCCTTCGTTTCAAATTATATTTTTCTCCTACAAAAAAAATTTATCCATTAGCTTTTTTACTTTTTATTTTGGCTGAATTCATTCATTGAATTCACATCCTATATTACTTAAAGAATATATATATATATATATTACATCGAGAATATTTACCCTGTAATGGCTAAATCCATCCTTAAAGATGATGTCTTAGGCGTATTCTTTTCAATTTAAAATACAAATCTCCATTCCCCATTTTCCCTCTAGAATACAATAAACCACCTTTAAGCATTAATTATATGGATAAAATTAATAAATAAGTATTGCCTACCCTCAAAAATTTAGTTATCTGTTGGCCCAAAAAAAATAGTTATCTAATAATGCATCCACGTACAACACAAGTTCCACCTCCATGGCTGGCTTGTTTGGTGGTGGAGCCAATGTGTGTGTGTGTGTGGATGTGCATCCAAACAAAGCTGACACTAATTGTGTTGTGTTGTGTTGCTCCTCACACTTTCGCACCACATTCCAAAACACACACACACACACTCTTCACGGACTTGCATTAAGTGGTCCACTCTCTTCCCACATCCATGACCACTACCTTTCCTCTATTCAATATTTGAGAATCCGTTGGAAGAAAGAAGTTCACAGCTTTCGAGAAGGATTTATGGAATTCAAAAAGAATTTACAAATTTTGAGATGATTTTTATAAATTTCAAGATAATTTTAACAGATTTCGAGATGGTTTTGTTTTGACTTATGTCTACCGTTGGAAAACGGTATTCACATACAAGAGCATTGTCTCAGTACTCTTAACTTCTATTAAATGAAAAGAAAGGCAACACTTAAATTTGGATAAAATGTCCAGTTTGACCTCTCTTAATCTCTACTCCTAATCATCCTTTTCACCTTGTCACGGATGGGTTATCAGATAAGGCCAATCCATTTCATGTCATGTGAACAAACACACAAACAATCACTTATTTGTAAACACTTCAACTTTACACTATTTTGAAATTTTCCATAATAATTGGTTGTATGATTGAATTTAATCCAAAATATAATATTCTAGTCCGTTGGCAAAAAAAAAAAAAAATCCAATCAGTTGCATATCTCATACTTGTTAATTTTTCAAGGCCAATTTACCTAATTTATAACTTAATGTAGAATTTAATGTTCCATATTGGCATTTTAGGAATATCAAATTACATTTGTTGTGGTTGATCTTGTTTGAAATCAAATTTGAAGAAATCAAACGTGCATTTAATAGTATTTTTCAGTAAAACGAGATAATCTCTTTCACACATTTACTTCGTAAACGGTAAAAACACTTCTCCACTGAGTTCCCAAACGGATCCATTAACTAATTTATTTCATTTTTTATTCTATCAAAATTAATTAAATAGCTATTGTATCAACGGTCACATGAAATTAGTTAGTTCTGGTAACATATTTAAACTAACCTCAATAAAAAAATTATTAACTGTGTGTTTGGTAAATTGGTTAGGAAGAATACCTGATTGAAAAAAAAAATAATGTTTTAAATAAAATATTGTGTACACACACTAAATCTTGTTTAAAAAAAAACGTTATACAAAAGAGTGATGGTCAAGTCTTCCATGACCCACTTCTCATTTGTGCTTCTCTGCTGAACTCTGCTAGTTGGGGGCCTTCCTTAATTGAAATGAAATCCAGTAATGTCATATGAATGTATTAAGTAAATATCTAGATATTTTAAGGGAGAGTTCTGGAAGATGATTTTAGACCGTACGATCGAATTAATCTCCACCGTCCATTGAGGAGGTGGAGTAGTATAAATATTCCTAAGGGGGCCATTTGTAACCACCAAGCATTTGAGAGCAATACAAACATTCTCCCAAGTTCTCCATCTCTCTCTAGTTTCTCTCTATAAACTTCCTTAGTTCTCAAAACTAAGCTAAGTCTTTGGAAGGCTTACAGCAAGTTCAGAGTGCGAATTTGAGCGAATCTTACTAGACCGCACGGAGCTTTCATCAAAGCTCATGACAATTTGGTGCTATATATATATATGTATATGTATAGATTAATTAATTTAATTTTAGTCTCCAATCATGCCTTTGTTTTCACGTTAATGTGATTGTTCAGAATTTTATAAAACCACTATTAGGAGTAGCATTTGCTTAAAGTTCAATTGTGTGCTAGTTTGGTCCAAATATATTAATATTCGCAGTGTTAGTTAAAATAGTATGTTGACTTTATGTGTTAGGCCCCCAAAATAAAGTTGGCGGCTCATGAGTCATGCCCACGAATTTTCATCTAGAATTTTTACTGTCATTTTCTTATAATATTCACACCTTAAAATATTAAAACTAGAGAAATATTATTTGATGATGAATAAAACAATACTATCAAATAGAAACACTCTCATAAATTTCATTATATAATGTAAATATATGATTTGAAGCTGATACAATTAAACGGTTTTGTTCAAAGCTGATAAATTGTTAATTTTAAATAAAATTTAAGAAAATGATCTTCACTTATGTTCATGCATTATCGCTACATCATTTTGTTCTCTCAATATTCTTTTTTGAATTTAACCACACGAGTTCGAGTGTTCTGACTTAATTATTAAAATGTTTCGATAACAAGTAAATATTATAAATATGTTACTGTTCACTTTACTCAAAATTTATTATTACATACTCCTTAGTTGTTACTGAATTTTTGATTAATTAAATTTCTTCCTAATCATAATTCCTTGGTCATCATTATCATAACCTGTGAACTTGATTTTTTTTTTCCAACTCTTTCTGATAGCTAATATAACATGATTAATTAATATATCTTTTTGCCAAAATGATTAATTAATATATCACAGCTTTGTTTGTTGTCACTCACGGGTGACACATTATTTTGCAACCTTTATTGTCAGTTTTTTTTGTTAATCTCCTTTTTTAGGCTCTTGGAATTGGAGCAATGAACATGGTGGCAACCGGCATTCCCCTTAATTATTCTTTTTCCTTCTTCTCTAAGCATATGCCCATTAATTACCCACTCCTGTACTGCCAGATCTTTAATATTTCACCTTATTACAATAGTTTTCTAAATTAAAATCACTATCTTTGGATGTCCCTGTACACTGAAGAGCTTCCAGATGAGAGAACATTGAAGAGGAAAAGCAACTAAGCAAGCTCCATTGAACACAAGCCAACTAAGTTTGGTAATAATCCTCCATTGACACACCCCACCTGAACCAGACTTTCCCACTCACATTAATTATATCTCTTAATACTATAATCTAACCAGAAAAGCCTCTGTCCCACTCAACTGCCTCTCTCTATCTCCCTTCTTCCCTCTCTCTAAGATCTGAGAAGTGGCCATTTCCTCCACCTTCGCTTGTTCTTTTCAAGTTTTTTGTTTGAGTGTGTGTGGACTATTCAATCTCAACCTGGAATTATAAGCAAATATTATTGCAGAGAGTTGTTCCTTTTTGTTCTGCATCACATGGAGATCTCCAAGTTCTTTATATATCAAAGCTCATGTTTCCAGCAAATAGTTGCTTTGCCTCCTTCTCCTGTCTCTTTCGCCAGACACTGTTCTGGGTTATTTCATTAGTTTCCTTCTCATTGCTTTGCCATCACTATATGTGGGTTTTCTACAAATCAGCCTCATCCATTTATTCTTGCTTCAAGTTATCAAGTTTCAATATCTGTAATTTACTCTCTTGTTTATTATAACTGAGAGGGTTGCTGTGAGAGACTTGGAGATTATTGATATGGGATGGGGCTATTTCCGTTGCCCATTCTTTTGCTGGTGAAGCTCTGTTTCATTGGCTTTGCTTTGGGAGTCCAAGGATCTGCAGGTAAATATTTAATTTTCAGAATTCTTCATTTAAACTTGTGCACAAGCTAAAAGTACTTGATCTGGGTTGCCATATCTTGTTACTGTTGTTGGAACTGTGA
>JANTPZ010122221.1:0-24782 GCA_025593235.1 Vachellia pachyceras | reverse complement strand
TTGTTGGCTGGGCCCTTGCCCAGTCCAGTTAAATGATCCGGTGGCACGCATTTCTGTAAAGTACCCTTTACGCGGGTAACTACATTTTTACTTTTCCGAAGACTTTATCTTTCACGTGGCACCATTCACTAGGCCTCCTTGCCTGGGTGGCATCATGTCCTAGTCCATAGCATCTCCGGGTTTCCCTCGTAATTCGTCAGGATTCCTCGATTTGCGCGCAACACCGTAAAACGGGCTTCCGGCGGCCAATTTGACTTAAGGACATGGAAAAATTCTATATTTTTCACGGATTCTCAAGCTCTTGTCCGTTCCTCAAAATTCTTCCCGGATTTTCCGTTATTAATTTTCTAAGAAAATACTTTTTTGGGCTTTTCGGGCACTGTTGCTCTCCGTTCAGCGAAACTGCCCGCATCGGATACCAGGTAATAATTTTATTAATTACTTTAAAACCCAAGTAAACTTTTCTTAGTTTGGGTCTCTGGCATTTGAGGACTTCTGCTACCTCAAATAATTATTTCTAAGTCATTTTTAACTCTGAAATCCCTTATTTACCACTTATTTACGAAAGTGCCACTACCTTTTCTACTTTGGCCATTATTTCCAAAATGCCATAACTTTTCCTACTCTTTCTTAATTCCAACCCTATCCTTGGTTGAATTTTGACATTTTTTTGTCAACTTTGACTTTTTGGTCAACTTTGACTTTTGGGTTGACTTTTGATCAAATTACCAAAATGTCCTTGTTATTTGATGACACTTTGAGCCTTAGATCTTTCTTTCCTTTAGGCATTTTCCTCTATATTTTTCTTCTTTATGGGCCTTACATTATCACATAATTTACCAGTCTAGCCTTTAGTTCAAGCTACAGAAATACGGATATTACATTATGTGGCATTATTGCCTATTTTATGATGAATTAGTGTCATAGAGTGAGTAAAAAAATAGTGTTAAAAGGGCATTTTTGTTATATCCGTTGTTATTAATCTTGATTATCGACTTAATTGGTTTTAGTTGCAGGCAGCGGAGGAAATTGGGTTAGATTTAGAGAATGGCAGTTTGGTGCTAGAAAACTAGTAAGTACAGGACCAAACAATAATGACTGACTTTGATAATGCAATATTGAGTCTTCGTACTAAAAGTGCCATGTTAGCCTTTTGCAATCTAATAGACTATATACATTTGTGATTAATCCATAAGCTCATATAAGCATCGTGGCAGTGCTGCCAAAACTAGGATATTGTTCTCAAAGAAGGCAATGGCATTTGCAGTCAACTAGGCTTCCGGAAGACCAACCGGCTTGGCAAATGTCTAGGAGTCTCACTCCTTCAAACCAGAGTAACTAGAGAATCAAAACTCTCTCTTTCTTGTCCAATCACCTCAAACCATGCTCACTTTTGTCTCCTCTGTTCTCGAGGCTTTGAGCTACGCCAAAGTTCCTCGGTACGTATCTTCTTCCACGCTCCACCATTTCAGTGCTTCACCGCTCCCACTCTCATCACTTGTATTTTCCATGTTTGCTTGGCAACATAAGATTATATATTAAAGTTTTTGTTACATACAGAGTTCACAAACCAATTTACAAAGGTAACAAGTGTGAGTACTAGTTATGGATACATAATCTGAGAACCACTAGAAAAACACTGATCTAGAAATCACCTACCACTAAAGATAATCCAATAAGACTGAGAATCCCAGCGAGAGGCTCTGAATGCTATGAATATATATTTGTTTAATGAAAATTAGGACAGAAGAGACGAGATCAAAGAGCAAAATGCAAGTACGACAAAGCACACTTGAACGCTTTCGATGAGCAGAGAACACAAGCGATTGAGTGAAGAGAGGCGCTGGAACCTGGAAGATGAGCAGAAAACACGAGCGATTGAGTGAAGTGAGCAGAAAACACGAAGGAATAAATTCGAGCAAATAAAAGGTATACCTGAACTGAGCGCTTCCGATGAGGAGAAAAGATGAGAGAATGAGCTAAGAGAGGCACTGGATTCTGGAACTAGAAGCAGTGGCGGACTGGACTAGGGCAAACTTTCGATGAACAAAGGGAGAGAGAGAGAGGCGTGGCACTGTGTGTGAGCCTGTGAACAATTGAACGGTGGGTGAGGTGATTAGTGATTCGTGCGTGCAGCATGCGTGAACTGAAGGAATGCCATCTGTATGCATAATATATATATATATATATATATAAATTTAGGCCGGCCTGTCAAGCCAAATAAGTGGCCTGGTTCTGTAAAAACCTAGCCTACTCAGGCCTATTACAGGCCAGGTTACAGGCCGCCTGGCCTTATCCCACCCTTATTTATAACCCTAAGAAAATTTAAAATATCATAAGAAATCATACTTGATGTTTTTTCAATTTAATGAAATATTTATGTAAATGATGTGCTCCAAACATATATTTGAGTAATTTCAAAGTAATGATTTATTCACATGCAACAAAATTGTAGGTGTCTACATTATGGACAACATTATAGTGTTGCTACATATAAATAATGAATAAATAGGGAGAATAAACTGAGAGCAAGGCAATGGATAACTGTAGAAGAAGCAAAAGTTAGGGCCCATTTGGATTGCTAAAAGTCAGTCAACCGAAATGGAAAATCACCACCTTTTTAATGGAGACGGCTGTTTGGTTGACAAATCCTACATGAAGCCAAATTTAAGGGGCGGTCAATTTTCCAAAGCATAAAGGAAAATTGGTGGAAACCGATTTTTAATTACCCTAAAAAATGTCAAAGATTATGTTGCCTTTAATTTTTCTTCTTTCTTCATTGTATGTTTCGTCTTCTTTATCTTTGACGAATACAAAGTTCTAGAAATAAATTACTTCAACCATACATAGGCGATGGGTAACACGGTTATACAAAAAATATTTAAAATTTTGATAATTTTAACGAGATGCAAGTTATAGTTAGCTAATGGTTAAGAGTAAAGTTATTTAAATTTAAAATATTCATAACATACCTATTATGTATAAATGGTTAAAGATATAAGATTATATATTCTTCCACTAACTTTAAAGTTTATTAAATTTCATTAATATATATATATGTGTGTGTATGTATATCGGTTAGAACCTCATTTTTTTCTTCAAATATATCTCGCTCGAAATATAAATTTCAAACTTGTGAGGGTATGATCTTTTTTATAAGATACAGTTTGGTTTTATCTTATTAATTAACAACTTTTTCTTCAAATTTCACTCTCATTAATTATATGCACCCTTATCTCTTTTTCTAGTCATTCTCTCCCCCACTTACCCTTTCCATACATAAAAGTGTATTAGAAAAATAAGTTACATTTTTTGGTATTTATTGTCTTAAATCAACTTTTTGAATTGGGTAAATTATTTAATTTAAAGCTTATATTTTGAGGTGAAGGGAACTATGGAGTACAATAGAGATTATACTAATCAAGAATGTGAGGAGTGAATGGAGTTACATATGATACATCGATTCATACGTACTTATAGCAATAGAACTTTAACAGAAAATAAAAGGATCCATATTAACATTACCATTCGTTGCTACCTAACTAAATCAGCCAAAGAAAAGGAATAAAATATTCTACTGTTGAATCATTAGTGTTTAGTGTGATTTGTTACTTAAACGGCATACACAATGATTAAATATAGGGTTAATGAGCAAAAATACATATGAATATTTACCAAAAGCGCATTCAGCATCATATATCTTTTGGATGCACAAAAATATCATGGACATTCAAATTGGATGCAAAAATGCAAAAACAGTTAAATATAATATAACATGGCTACTTTTAGTGGTGGGATCTAGACCATTTTCCATATGCACATTCAGCCATGTAATGTTCTATGGAACGGTCATAACATGGTTTTGTGCACATTCGAAAAGTACATTATGCTAGACACACTTTTGATAAGAGTTCACGTGTATTTTTGCATCTTAACCCTCAAGTATATGCATGTCACTCCTCTCATGTTGGACCAAAAGAAATTACATAACGGCATACGAAACATCACGAGTCATAACTTTTATTTATTATCGATCAATGACGTAGGGTCACTAAGTTGTGTACGTACACAAACACGAACACACACACATATCAATGAGAGCTCAACAATTATAGATGCATTCACATCGATAAATGCCTGGTTTGTTAGCATTTTCTACACACTCTCCACGGCCTTCGTCTCCTTTAAGCTTATAGCAATCCTCCTGACACTTGGGAAGATTGCACTGTTCCGTTGGATGTAACTCCTTTACACATCTTGCGGCTTCACCACTCATTACTGCCATAGCTAGAGAGCAATAAAAAATAAAAAAGGATTATTATTATAAATCTCAAAAGTCAAAAGTACAAAAATAATCGTAAACCATATATTGGTTGATAATGTTCTATGTTTATAATTTATATTCGTCTATTATAGGTTGTAGTGGAACATGTCAAATTTCTTATTTAGCTTTTATATTGAAAATTACAGCGAAATCACAATTAACATTACTTTATTCTTGAGGCATCCCATTTCAGAGCTCTGCCTTTTAAATGGTGAACTCCATTGTTTATGCTGATATATTCAGAGTGAGATAGAGAGACATTAAGAAAAAATAACTAAAATCTGGTCGTGTGTGTGTAATATATTTACATGTTGAAACCACCAAATTTCTCATGAATATTTAAATTTGAGCATCAAAGAATAATTATTAATAAATTCACCTGAGATGACAACGATGAGAAAGAAGAAGGCACGCATGAATGAAATCCTAGCCATTTCGGTGTCAATTGATCTTTGTTTTGTGTTGGTGTAACCAAGGGGGTTTATTAGAGAGATATATATAGGACTCAAAAGATTGGTCTAAAATCTAATTCGTTGATATCGGGTAAATGGAATTCCTTGTTGCATACGAATATTATATATATGGAATAACAATAAATGAAATTTGTTCTATTCTTTAGTCAGTTGAATACAATATATATTTTAAAATATCCATTCTCAATTTTTGAAATATATAATTAAAAGGATTATAGACCATTATTTTTTTTTTTTTGACGTTATGCCCATCGATATTTCAGGGCATAAAAATGATTTCAACTACCATATTTGCAGTATACTTTTTAGTTAACCAAATCATCATTAAATCATTGTGAAAATCATCTTCCATTTTTGTTGTGAAAATTGGACCTTAAATTTGAAAGATAACGTTACAAGCAAATGTCCTTCAATCCTTATCATTAAAAGAGTCAATGCAAGGATATTTGCAATTTTGTTAACTATTCAAAACCAATTTACAACAATATCAGTATGACCTTCTCAAAAAATCCAAATTTTATGGACCAGAGTGAATTGTAGAGGTTGAAAAGTGTAGTGTTTATCCTTTTGAATGTCCCATTATTATTACAACCTGTGCTAAATTTTCAAGTTTTAACATCAACCATATTGAGCAAACTTCTTCAGTTTATGTTAGATTTTCACAAATATTATTTTTCGGAGGGGGTGTGTATAATTTTTTAATTCTGAAAATTTGAAAGGTTGGGATTTGATATCCTATAAAATGGGATAAATGCAAAGTTATAGGAAAATTTTAATTTAATTTAGAGAAAGGAGATATATTGTTTATAAGTAATAATCATATAGAAACTAATAATTAGCAAACCTCATCGTATCATAAGATATTTTCTAGATGCTAGTAAAAATAAATCTCATCATATCAAAAGTTGCCTTGTGAAATTATCTGGAAGGTATATTTTAATTCCGTTAACATTTTTGAATAACATTAACAACAATAAAATCATTGGATTTATTCTTTTCTAAAAAAAACCTAATACGATGTTATGCATCATAACCATGTTATGCATCGTCTTCAACATTATACGATTCCAACTGCATCTACCGCGTTTTTTTCCCTAATGACAAAAATTTTGGAAAGAGGTTGAGATCTAAGCGTAAGACGACATTTCCCTTCCTTCTATACATGGACACATTTTTTCTTATTTCTTCCAATTAAATAGTCAGTTATCATTTCTTTAGATACTTACAGTTCAGTACTTCAGGTATCATATTGACCATGTTTTGCTTGTCCTAATTCGAATTTTATAACAAATTAATTGCTTACTGCTGTTAAATAATTTTTAGATTAGAATTTAAGACTTGGGAGCAATGTGGGACCTAAAATAAGAAATTTTGATTATATGATGAATTCTCAATGCTATTTATTCGAAAATGTTACTTATAGGTGTTACTTGTGAAAACATTTTATCTAGTCTCGAGTCCTAGAATGATCGTAGAGTGATATCTACTACTTATCCCTGCAACCAAGTGTATGAACAGCGAAATGTCACTTTTGTTTTCCACTTCTGTCATTTTTTTTTTAAATTTCTCTGGTCAGGTTTAATTTTTATTCTATTATGTTCGTTTTGGGATGCCAATCCAAAATTATCTTTCCTGATGTTGCGTCTAATCAGATGCATTATTACTGCGTTGAATTTAGTTTTGATTATGATGTATGGTTTGGCTATGCCTTGATAATTTCAAAATATCTAATTCCGTGAATGCTATTAGCTATATATTATTCGTATGTCTTTTTTCCTTATTATTTTCTCTTTTATAGATAATTTCAGTTTTGTTATGAAACGAGAGAATTTGATAGTAGAAGAAAATAGTAGAAGAGATTGAGAGAGAGGGAGATAAAATATATATTCTTATTCACCACTTTGATGTACAAATGCTTAGTACATTGTCCATATTTATAGGGCTCAATGCATTAATACAAACCTAAGGATTTAGAATGACATTAAGCAACTTAATGACATAATTGGGGGTTATAGGGAATACATACTTAAAACCCTTTAAATAAGAGGTTAAGAGTATAATGTCATAAGGTGGAATCCTATGAGTCATAAAAACATCTACACCACATAATGCAATAGGGTGGAATCCTATGAATCATAAGAATATCTACACCATACATCATATTTTATAACACTTCCTCTTAAATTTTTTAAACAAACATTGTGCCTCATTAAAAACCTTATTAGGAAAACACATTGGGACAAAAATCCAGTAAAGAAAAAAAGAGTACACAATATTGTGTCTTTGTGATGATAACATCAATTTATGTCTTTTAGCTTTCGCATTCCAATACCTTAGACCAACTTTTCAAATGTTTTAGTTGACAATACTTTGTAAACATATCTGCAAGGTTATCACATGTGCGAATCTATTAAATATCTATATCACCACTCTTTATGAGATCATGAGTGAAAAAGAATTTTGGAGAGATATATTTTGTTCTATCTCCTTTGATATACCTTTATTTCAATTGAGTTATGCATTTTGTTTTATTTTCATATAAGACCGTTCGAATCTTCCTGTATATGGTTTGGCTGGTAATTTCAAAATATTTAATTCCCTGAATGCTATTAGCTATATATTATACGTATGTCCGTTTTTTTCCCCTTATTATTCTCTCTTATATAAATAATTTCATTTTTTATTTTTTTGTAAATATGATGACTGAAATTATTTGTAATAAAGGATACAAATAACGGAAGAAAAACATACATACATGTAATATTTTTTTTTTTTGGATACAAACATGCATGTAATATGATGTGCAGGCACGTGGTTTAATTTTAGCCCGTCGATTGAGAACCATTCTTGGGCGGCCCAAAACGTGAAATTCAAATTTCCAATGAGTGCGGGCTTTATAGGGAAAAATATAATCCGGTAATTATGCTCACTCCGTAAATATAGAAAAACACGTCAACAAGTAATAATATAATATTTAATTAAATTTTTTAGAAAATTAAATGAATTAAGTATAAGTTAGTAAATTAATTTAAAAAATAATAAATATAAATACTTTTAAGTAATTTATTTAATTTTTTAGTATTAAAAAATCATTTGATTTTTATTTTATGAGCAGGAAGTAGTATTGTTTTATATGGTTTGGATAAAATTTGCCTTAGCATAAAAAAATTGGAACTTGGTTTCATTTGCATCGATAAATTCACTAAAACACACTTATGGAATTAATTTTTAAAAGATACGATCATTAAAACTTATGTTTTTAATAACAGCAATTCCGGAAGTAAATCTTCATCATTATAATTTTAACCAAAATAAAAATTCACAAAATTTAATAAATAACGAATAACCTGTCAAACAAAGGCAAGAGTCAAGACAAGTCATTTTTTCAATACTAAAGTATAGGCAATTGTTGGCAAACTTTTTCAAAATTACAGGACTAAAAAGTGATGAAATTAATAAATAAATTTAAATGACCAAATCGATATTAATAAAAAATATTGGGAAAAATACATGTTTAAATATATAACAAAAAATACCACCGTTTCATTCTTTTTTTTTGGGTCGAATATGTTACTTGAGATATTATCCAAAATTAAATTAATTAGATAGTAATTACTAAATTCTATATGTGTAAGCAATTTTCGAAGCAAACATTCAAAATGCAAAATCATAATTTTCTGACTTATAAAAAAGGTAACACAAAATAAGAAAAAAAATAAAAACAATAAATGCTCTCCATATTGCAAAGAATTTAATGAGATTCAATATATAGATACGTGAAAGTTTCTTCTAATATATGGCATAAATAATTTATATTGCAGAGCAACCACTTATTCCAGAAATTCAATATTGGAAGTAAATCTTCAGAATCATTAATTTCGATGTGAAAAACAAAATGCCAAAAAAAAAAAGTGACAATAATCATTGTGAAAATTAATGAATTCAAAAAAAATATTCTTCTTCCAATGAGCTTGTCTTTATCTAAAAACTTTTCTATTCTTTTCCCAAATGTCTTTAATTAAATAGGGGTATTTTTAGAAATAACATTCAAAGACACATAATTTTGAACCATGTATACTAAATAGGGATAAAAGTCTACTACAACAAGTATTGATTCAACTGTAAATGATTTTTAATTTCTTAAACACGAGTTCTCAAGTTTGAAGTGGTGTGATTACGTAAAAGCTTTTGGGATAATTATTTTCAATCAGATAAGTATAAAAAGTGGATACATGCTAAAAATAGCAATATGATATATATATATATATATAGAAACTAAAATCTTATCGGGGAAAAAGAAACGAAGAGAGGATTAATTAGTCAGTTTCACCCACATATATAAAAAAACTCAATGGGCTAATCGGACACATCACAAGTTGATAAAAAAATGGACAAGACTTTGGTTAAGGGAGCCTTTCGTGTCCTTTTGATTTCTGCTTCAGGTAAGAGCACTCTTCAATATCTCTGTAAGTTACATTTGTGTAAAATTACATTAATGGGGATTTTTCTACCAAGATCGATATATATATATATATAATAACAATCAATCTATATAGTATTTTTTTCCACCATTTCCACATAAAAGTTCGAGCTACTATTAGTATATTATAATATTTTCAAAAAAAAATTGAGCAGTGGAACCGAGTATTAATTTTTAAATTGAGAGTCTTTGTCTAGAACTTGGCTTAACCTAATCGATGATCTAATCCAACCAGGTTTGTGTCTTATTTGAGTTAATGTGTAAAAATACACGTAAATTTATACCAAAAGTGCAACTAGCATTATAAATTTTTCGGAGATGTAAAAATAATTATAAAAATTCTAAATGGGTGCAAAAATGCTTAAATTATTAAATATGATCTAACATTGTTCCTTTTTGTAGCGAGACCCAAGCTTTTTTTGCATACGCATATTTAATTGTGTTAGGCTATCTTAAACGATTTTACATTTTTGCGCCCATTTTAAATGTTTATATATATTTTTGCATCTCATAAAATTAAATGATGCTAAATGCACTGAGTAAAAGTTTTTGAGTATTTTTGCATCTTAACCCCCACTACTACAGATTATAGTTTTTACTACTGAAATTCGCGTCCTTTTTTTAAAAAAGGGAGTAAAAAATGAAGGCGGTAGCATTTTTGAAATTATAAGAACGTAGATTCGAGTTTACACGCCCTGCTTTTAATATAGGGCGTTAAAAGTGGACTTATGGCGCCCTATATTGAAGGTAGGGCGCCAAAAGTGGGTCTTATGGCGCCCTATCTGATTATAGGGCGCCTAAAGTGGGCCTTATAATGCCTTATCGTGAGATTGGGCGCCATAAGGCACTCTTTGGCGCCCTATATTAAATATAGGGCGCCAAAAGGGCGCCCTTATTTCTCAAATTCGCCCGCCTCCTTCCTGTGCTTCATTATTCTCCATCCCCCTCACAACATCTCCTTCCTGTGTGTCATTATTGCTCTGTAATCCGCTGTATGCTTCTCTGTTCTCCAAGGTAGAGGTTGAATCTGGTGAACCCAACGGCATCGATGCATTTGAGACCCAAAAGGTTTGTGTCTTTTTTAATTATTTTTTCTGTTTGCCCTTCAAATATGGGGTTATACCCTTTTTCTAGGTTTTGGTTTCCCTTGAGATTTGGTCTAAATATGTGTTTTCTTATCTAACCATGGTTGGATTTTTGCAGGACTTGTTTTGGAGTAGTGTGTTTTGGCAGCTTTCACAATATGAGATTCTCATACCTTTACATATTTCTCAGAGGGGATCTCACTTGATATCTGTTAATCCCTTTTGTTTTTGCCTTTCCCATTTTTGTTTCGTTCACTCTCTCTCTCTCGTGATTCTGTTTTGAACAATCTTTGGAAAAAGATGAAGCAGAAGCTAAACCTAGTTCGGTCGAGGAAGCTTTGCACAATCTTATGCCACAGATTTGTCTTCAAGCAAAGACTACGAAGACCGACGGCCGCCGAGGAAGATAAAGTGAATCATTCGTAAGCTCACTCTTCCTCTTTCTTCTTCTAGATTCAGAGGCGTTCGTAAGCGAATCGGTCGCGGATGGTCAAATCTAGAACAAGAAGAGGGTTTTGACCAAAGCCCCATCAACAAAAAGCTCGTCTTCTTCCAGATTCATAGGTGTTTGACAGAGAAAATGGATAAATGGGCTGCTGAGATTCGTGATCCATTTAAAGGTGTTCGTATGAGGTAAGTATTTCCAGGATCCTTTCATCCCAAGTGGACATCATCTTCTTGCTTATGTTGTCTGGTATATTAGCTTTTAAGTAATAATGAATAGATGAACTCTTTGAGGATTGAAAGTGGAGCGTCCATCTCCTGACTGACATTGCTATAAATCTTTGGTAATAAATGGCTATATTGAGATGTTGTTATAAAGTTGTCGTGTCTGGCTTGGTACGCGTAGGAAGCTTCTCAAGCCTATGAAACAAAGAAGATGGAGTTCAGGCCTATAGACTGGAAAAAAAATGTATCTACGGCACCCTATATTTCTATATAAGGCACCGTAGGTCTAGCCTACGGCGTCTTACATGATATAGGGCACCGTAGGCCCTAACTTTCTACTCCCCTCACATTCGCGCCCCTCTTAGAAAGGGCGTCAATTGGGTTAAAAATAGGGCGTAGAAGTACCTTTTGTAGTAGTGCCCTTTTTTGCTATTTCTTTTTATACTGGACAAAGTCAGATTACTCTAGATTAGACTGGGATGATTGAATTTTAAGTTACCATCATACAAAAAACAGGAAACTAATGACACAATTTTGAATTACTAATCAGTTTTTTTAACGGAATTCGGTCACCGATTTCCTTTTTTAATATAGAGGCGACATTTATTTAAGGGAAAATTAGGTTGAACGACCTATAGAAAATAATATTTAGTACATCAAGAAGGCCATAAAAATCGTATTTATATTTTAAAATGACCAAACTTTAAAATGCAAATTTGAAAATGTTAAATTGTCCCTCCCCAACCTCCCACATTGCTTCATACTTTTTTCTCTAAATATTATATTTTAAAACAAACAAGAATTTTTAAAAAAATAAAAGTAAAATTACCCAGAGCTAAATGAAATATTTGAATTCAGTATAGAAAATAATAAGACAATGTCCAAAGCTAAAGAGGAGCTATTTATGATTGATAAGAAATTTATGTAGTGTAATCATTACCCTTTTGCCTTAATTCAATTTTAAGTTATTTATTTTCATTTTAATGTTCGTTTAAACTTTAAACCATTAGTTTTAATTCCTCAAATTTCATTATATTTGAAAAACATTAATCCTTATAATTTAATAAAAATTTGAACTATTTTACCTGTTGAGGAAATAAAACCCGTGGTTTGAAATGTGATAAACCAAAATCAAAATGATTGATTGCAGATTTAAGCAATCAAAATGGTATTAGCCTATCTCACTTTTTTATTTTTTAATAAAAATCTATAAATAATACTGATAAAAGAAAATCTCATTATTTAAAAAAAAATGAGATTAAATCCCAGGTTAGGTTTTACATTAAGTACGAAAAAGAAAGTAAAAGTAGAGGTCTCACATCATTGCCCTTTTTTCAAAAATGTTTTATAAAAATACATAAATACTGATAAAAAGAAAATCTCATTATTTGTAGCTCTGGAGAATGGAACTAAAGATGCAGAATCATGAGTCAAAGCCAAACAGTGAGGTCCCAAATCAACAAAATACAATCCCTTGACATATGTTTATTATTATATAAACTAAATATATGTCTCGGAGTTGATGTGACAAATGCAGAATAAGAATAATGCAAAATAGTTTTATGATGAATGGTATTACGATGGTGTTATAAAACTGTGTTCAGTGAGTTGAGAAAAAACTCTTCTTACATATTTATTTTATAAATCATAAACTATATTTAAAAAGTAGTTTTCATCGTTGATTGTTCTCTTTTTTACCGTCAAAATCATAAACAATCTTTAAACAGAAACCAAATAATACAAACTAAAATACCAGTTGAAAAATAGAAAGCATAAAAGACAAAACACTCACTAGGAGATGATGGTTGCGGTGGAGTGGTTAATCCTTCATAAATTGAGATTTAAATTCTAGCTGGAAAAGGTACATGCACATGTAATGCTTAACAATAACTCAAATAATATTACCTACCTCAAATAGAATAATGCATGCACTTTGACGGGAAAAAACTAAAAATCAATCTGAACCAAATAAAGGGCCTGTTTGGTAACCATGGACTTATTTTCATAAGCACGTTTAACAGTGCTTTTCCGTAAAACGAGACAATCTCCTCCACATATTTGCCTCGGCTTATGTGAATAAGCACTTATAAGTGGCTTATGGCAATTTGCTAAACGGGCCCTTTATCGTAAACCAAAATTATCGATAATCACAAGCATAATATCATCACATTTACATTAAGGACTTTAATGTTTTATGTTTTTACTATCAACTTGGATGCCATTAAAATATAATTAAATTTAACGATTTTTGTAATATTATAATTTTTATTATATACATTGTCCATCAAAAAATAACAATTGGAATTCAGGATATAATATTAATTATTTTTAAATACTTAAAATACTTAAAAAATACAAAATCCTTAAAAAAGTATTTAAATTATTTACTTGACCATGTCTTTTTTAAATAAAAAGTCTTAGAAATATAAAATGTTTAAGAAATTAGTTAAAATATTTTATATGAGCATGTATTTTTAAAATAAAAATTATAATATATTTAAATGTATAATTAAAATGCTAAACTAATATTTTTTAAATTACATTGTATGTCATAAAAATTATAAAAATAGGGGTTTGATAAACAATACATATAACATCATGGTCTTAATTTAAACTTCTAAAGGTCCAAATGTCTTATGCAATTGAACAGGGTTTTGTATATTCTAGCATATATAGTTTGATTCAGTTAAAAATAAGTATCCATGATTTTAATTATTTAAAATTTCAATCTCTAAGTTTAATGAAATATATAATTTTATTTTTTAATATATAAAGACTAATATTTTAAATGGTTGAGCTATATATAATAAGTTACATCAACTTAAAATATAAAGACTAAATCACAATTAAATCAAAATTGCAATGATTAAGTTTCAAGGTTTAAAATATGACTAAGTCCAATAAAACTACACTGACAAATAGTTGCTTTTAAGATGCTTCTTCTCATGTGGCTCTGACGGGGGACTATGGGTGTGCTAAAATCCCAAAGTTCAATCTGACCTGTACTGGTCCAGTCACGTATGATTCAACTCGATGAATAAAAAAGTAACCAATTAAACAATTAGATTTAGTGAAGGAATCATGACCCTAATTCAATGCAAACTATTTTTTAGAAAAAATGGCAATACAATTTTGAATTGAGTTTATTCTTTACATATTTTAAGAAGATTTTTTGTTAAAATTTACTATATTCAAGATAAGTGAGACTTATTCTTAATATATTTTGAAAAGAATTTGAGTAAAAAATTTAATGGGTTCAAAATTAGCAAATGAGTGGGTGGAAAATAAATCACATAGTATCAATATATACTTAGTTTTCTGGAAATCAAGGGATACGGTTGAACCCACTAGGTTACATGTGGGTCCGCCTATGATTAGGCTGATTGTGCCAAACTGGGTCATCCAGACCGGATTTCGGGTTGACTATTAAGATCAATTGATCCAATCCAATCCCGTGTGTATATTCTTATATATTTCTAAGTGAAGGATTTCGAGCGTACCTGTATATGTCGAATTACGAATCTGCAGATACCCACGCAATCTCTGAATCACAAATTATCTTGGACCCAAAGAACTATATTTACAGCAAATGCACAAAGAAGAGAAGAGAGAGCACCAGGAGAAGAGAATATCACGGAGAGAGGGTGTTAGGAAAATCTCGTCAATTCCAGTATTGTTATCCTTGAATCATGGGATAACCTCCTTATTTATAAATTATATAATAATTCAAATGCAGTAACCATCCACTTTTGGCTACAACTGTTTCCACACTCAATTTGAATTTGAACACCCCTTTTAAGAAATTGCATTTTACACCCATAAGAGTATTTATTAATACTCTTATCCTAACACATGGATTTGGGTCTAATCCACACTTGGTGAATTAGGCCCAATATTCCAACACTAAGTCCAATTTATTCTGTTACTGCAACCATTTTTTTTTGGGCCATTTGATGATGTGAAATAGCAAAGGCAGCACACAAATCTCAAATCTCTTTTTTCTTCCTCCCCATTCGCAAATATCGGCGCCTCCGTTCTTCTTCTTCTTCGGCACCGCCCATTCTGTTATCTTATCGGCTTGTCTTTCTGCATTCTCCATTTTCAAATGTCAACTTGTCTTTACTAAGGAACAGAAGGGTTTGCAAATTGCTGTGTCTGATCGCCAAGATGAATGAGAGGTGGGCATGTCGCAAATAGGTTTATGGGTTGTTCTATTTTTTTTTTTTTTGAAAAAGTCTGTGATATTTTGCTAATTGGGACCAATCTGTACCAACTCGATTGTCTGGTATAACCCAGTTTGGTTTATATAGGAATTAGGTTATGTTCGGATCTTAGACCGGATCCCGAGCCATTTTGCTTAGCAACGGAGTTTTTCACTAGGAGTGTTTACTGAAATTAAATTTTAAAAAGTACAAAAGAAAACATAATGTTTTAAAATGATACAATTTTAACAGTTTTGTTAAATTGACTTAAATATCTGTTATGACGTTAGAGAAAAATGTGGGTCAATTTAATGTAATTGCTAAAATTGCTCACTTTTAAAAGATTGTGTTAAATTTTGTACCCTTCAAAATTTAATTGTGTATGATGCCTCTTACAAAAAAACTTTGTTATTAAAATTACAACTTAACCCTTTTAGTTATTGGTCATTGAGAGTCATATGAATCTTCCACACCTTCTCCTCACTATTTATGGCATAATCTCTAGAATGGTTCACAGTAATCTCTATTCCATGCAACAATGCGCTCCAAAAGATTCCTTGACTAATAGATGGATAACTTGAGACACGGAAATACATATAATCAAAAGGATTTGGTTAGCATGCTAACCATTTCATATTTATTAGAAAGAGCTAATTAGATCTAGATTATCCATATTTGATTTAGACGGTTCAAATTTATTTTTTTTAAATGATATTTTTAAAATGAAAAATTATTTTTTAAAAAAATAGTAGTTAAGAGATTTTTTATTTTTATTTTATATCTACCGGAATAATTTTTTAGAAAAATGTCAAATTTTAAAAAATTAAATCCAAACCACCCAAATTAAATCTGAATTGTTCAAGTGCAATTAAGCTTCACTATTAAACATTTTATTTAGTAGAGTAACCAGATTCCAATCAAAATTAGTAGTCAAACAAGCATTTGTAGTGCTTGGATTAACTGATGGCACATGACAAATGCAAGCTGCATCTAAATACTAAAAATTAATCACATTTCATGGGATCCAAATAAATGGACACAATTTATTGAATTTCTTTTACTGCTGCTCAAAATCTCAATGGATATGTACAAAAATGCCACATATCATACTTTTAAACCATATCGGTTGAAAATGGTTTAACGGTTGAAAATGGTTTAAAAAGGGCGGTCTAAATAACCAATTTTATACTAATGCAAAGAAGATAACTATAAAAAATGAAGTAAAATAAAATCATATGTTTACCCTAGTTAAGTCCTTTCATAGCCAAACACTTGATGCTACAAACTATAATGTGATACAATGAAGAAAGAATGCCTTGGATTTATCCATTCCAAGATGTCACCAGTGCGGCTTTGGAGCTTTTTCATTCAGATCTACAAAAAAAAGTGCACTATATAGTTCAACATGACACTAGACAAAAGACCATTTATAACGTAGACAATTCCATAAGCTTTTTCAATTGCGTGCAAGTGAAAAGAAATGAAAGCTAAAACTAGGTCATAGAGAAAGTGTATATTGACTAACCATGAAAGCAAAGGACAGTGGAATGATGAAGTGATAATGGCATGTTTATACATTATAAAATTACGTTTACGTAAATCAAGACAAAACTTTTCTTATTTACTTATGTCGTAGACTCTAAATCACATTAGAAAAGTAGTTTTTACCGCTCATCTAAAGTAACATGAAAATTGTGGAAGGCAATGCTGAGTTATTTCTCAGAATATAGAGCATTTCACTACAAATTCCACATATGAAACTGCGCTGCCATGTGTTTGTAAAGGTTATTCAGCCTAAGAACTCAATAGTTCATCATTGCCAAGTTAAAAAAGAAAAGAACTATTTCTTCTTTCTGATCTCTCGCGTATGAAGCTGACATGATCGAAGATGACACAAATGTGGCGAGGTTGTCTAAAATGATAGTGGAACTGAGCAAAATTTCTGGCCTTGTATATATGAATCACCACCACCGGAGAATCACCACCATTATAGAGTGAGGGAGTGAGATATGATAGCCACAACAAGAAGAAGACAAATCTCGAAGGCAATAATGAAATCGAAAATGATGAAACCGTTAACAGCGTGCGACTACAACCAACTCGAGTGTCGGCGACCGCTGTGAAGCCAAGGAGGAGCATTTCGATGATGACGTCAACCAGGAGAATCATTGGGTGTGTTTGGGAATCCGTTAGGAGAGAGGAGTTTACGGATTTCAAAAAGAATTTACGGAATCCAATGAGAATTTACGGATTTCAAGATGATTTTTATGGATTTTAAAATGTTTTTACGGATTTCAAAATGGTTTCGTCTTGACTTATGTGTACCGTTGGAAAGAAGTTCTTCCCAAATATGCACAATATTAAGTACAAGTCAACAGCATATAGTGCCTGTTTGCTTTTATATCAAAGTTTTAATGGTAAATCATACTCATATTTTTTTTTAGAAAAAGCTATTTTGAAGAAAAATTTTGATTTGAAATATAGGTTTTACAAAAGATATTTTCTTATTAAATCACACACTCTTCCTTAATAAATTTTCTTTTTCCTTTTTTTTTTCTTTCTTTCTCTTCCCTAATTACTTTTTGTTTCGGAATCCTTAAAAGCTATTTTCACCATAACTTCTTAGTGCTTGTTTGGAAACAAAATTTTTTTCTGAAAAGCTATTTTGGTTATATAACCTAAACCTAGGTTTTGAAATCTAAGTTTCCTCTTTCCTACCTTTTCCTCTTTTTCCTCTTTTTTCTTATTTCCTTCTTTCTTTTTCCTCTTTCCTACTTTTTTCCTTCTTTCTCTTTCATACTTTTTCTTTCTTTCTCTTTTCCATTTCCTACATTTTCTTTCTTCTCTTTCTTCTTTCCTGCTTTTCATTCTTTTTCTTTCCTCTTTCCTACCCACCTTTTGCCTCAGAATCCGTAAAAGCTAATAACTTCCTAAATCTATGTTTTGCTTCGGAATCTGTAAAAGTTATTTTCCAAAATCTATTCTTCAAAACCTAGGTTTTATCTCGAAATCTGTAAAAGCTATTCTGAAATGGGTTTTCAAACAAGCCCTTAAACGTAATTACCTTTCAAAACTTAGATTTTGCTTTGACATTTGTAAAAAATTATTCTCCCAAAATCTATTTTCCAAAAGCGAGATTTTGTCTCGAACTCCGTAAAAGTTATTATCCACCGACTTTCAAACAGGTTCTAAAGTTGCAAGCTACTTTTTAAATCTGATTTACAATTTATAAGGTAAGCATGTAATATATATTTTATCTTGATTTAAATGAATTTATTTCTTCAACGCGGACAAGGTAATGGGTTGGCCATAGGTATTTCAAGCCAACTTTCACTTTTTGATTATGATAAACAAGGGTAGAATGATAATTGCATATTCACATTCTTTACTCTCAAGCCTCATGGGATTTCTTAATTATTCAATAATGATATGGGACTTTTGAATTATTATTTTCCTTCGCTGAGACCTAATGTAATTTTCTCTCACGTTTTTTAAAATTGAGAAATGGATTGAACTGAAATCATCATTATGAGTAAAGGGCAGAATGGTCTTTATGCCCCTCACACACACATTTCCTCATTTCTGCCATTGATCAGAAGCTCAAATCAGAGCAGAAGAAAGAAGAGAGCGATCGAGCGAGAGGCAGAGAGGGAGCATCAGAGATCACAAGGTCGCCGGAGAAGGCAAGAAGGAGAGTTTTGTCTCCTTGTACAACCTTGGATTTCCGATTAATGTGAGCGTCCCGAATCCCTTTCCATCTTCAATATAGGGCTGAGGAATTAATGGAATCTCGGTTCTGAAATAGGAAATCAGTGATTAAGGGTTGAAAAAGTAACTAAAGGTAGTGTAAAGATGAAAATCGGTGTTGCATGTGTTCGCTTGCTCTGATCTTTGAATCTAGCGTGTGATGCTTGCTGTTCTTATGAGAATGGTTCGACTTGCTCTGATTTTAGGGCTAACGAAGGTAAAGATTACTCGATTGTATTATAAGAGTAGTGGAGTGTGGGTGTTTTGATGCTTATCGGGTGGTTGCATGAATTTGGTTGCTCTGTTTTGTTGAATCCGAAACGGGGGCTATCGATTTCTGAGAGGATGACCTCGGGTTTTCTGAAATCAAGCGTAAAAACCACCTAATAGTCTATAAAATTGATTTTAGATGATTAAGAAGATGCTGTTATGATCTTGCATGTTGATTATTTGTCACTGAATTGAGTGTACCGAAACAAAGATTTGTTTTTTTTTAAAAGAGAATAGCATAAGTTTCTTATAAAAAAAAAGTGAGTTTGGATTCAATTCCTTGTTTTAATGAGTATAGAGTTGGATAGCTTAATTAAGTCGAAAGAATTTTATTACGTTGAATGAAGAAGCATTTTAGATGTCATGGATTTGAGTTATACAGACATTTGTGTTTGTATGTGGCGTGATTAATGGATTGGAAGTTAAAAACTTATCTACGGTGTTGTTTAATGGCTCTAAATGCCCAACAACTATCCTAGATGAATAAATTAAGTTTGGAAACATTAGAATGATAATATAAACATTGTTTAGATGAGCAAATTAAGTTTGAAAACGTTAGAATGATAGTGCCAACATTGTTTAAATTTATAATACAATTTCAGGATTAAAAGAAGGGGGCAGTCCTAAGTTTTGAGAAAGGACCAAGTAGTTGAATGGAATCATAATTGTATGGTATAAGTTATGAACCAATGTATGAAAATAAATAATGGTTGGGTTAAATTCTTAGGGGCTGAAACTGTTTAACACCTGGAAAGTTAGAGGAGTGGTTTAGATTATTAGATTGTGTTTGAGGTTCCAAACTGGTGCATAAAACAACGTTCTTGAAGCTGGAATATTCTTGATTGCTGTGATGTTGTTGTCCAAGTAATTAAAGGGTGGTGATTTTCTAAAACTGAAATGTTTTTTCAGATTATGTTGTCCTGCTGTTGAAACGTCTTTAGTGGTTAAAAACTGATCATCGTTGCTGTTTTGGGATTCCTAAATGATTAGTTAGCGGCTCAAGTGTTAAAGTATGCATAGGAATGTTTAAATGATTGAGTCTTTGGAGTTGGAATTTATTCAAGTTACCGTTTGTTGCCTCTAAATGATTAACAATTACTTTAGATGGTTAGAATGAGGTTAGAGGTGTTAGAATAATGGTTTAAACGTTATTCTTGGAGCTGGAAATTTCAGAGTACTGATGTGTAGTGGCCGAATGGGTTAAGGAGTAAATGATGTTTAGAGGTTATGCATTAAAGCTATCCGAATGGTAAAAGCTGCAAATGAATAATATATATTGTTTTAATGTTTTATCATGTGTTTAAGTCATAGGCATGTGAAGAATGAATTGTGCTAAGTACATAGACTTCAGTGTGAGGAAATTATAAAAGTGACGTATTGGAGCACTGATTTTATGTGAGGTAAAGTGGTACGCACCTAGACTATGATTTCTGATTGAACAAAGGAAAATAGTAAAATATCTCTATTGAGAAAGAGGAAAGCAAGAATCTCACCAACTCTCTCTCGAATAGCCTAAGGAGAATCTCCCAATATAATTTGCTCTATAAAACTCTCATGTCATTTCTCAGGGCCAGAGGCCAAATTTATAGAAGTAGTACAGCAACATTTTTCAGTCAATGAAACGGAAATACAGGAATGGGAAATGCGGAAACTGAATAACCAACTAAGCCTAGTGCGTAGCGCTTATTTAGCAACTGACATTTAAATAGGAAATTGAAAATAAACAAATGATAAATAAATGTGAACTGCCTTTGGACTTAGTCTTCAACCCCGTGATTCTCTCGGCCACGTTTCCCACGCCTAGAGTAGGTAAGTAATGGTCTGCTATCATTACTCCCCCGCTGAAAATCCGACTTGTCCTCAAGGCGAAAAAGGGGAAACTGCGTTTTTAATAACTCGTAATCTTCCCAAGTTGCATCCTCTGTAGGGCGGTGTTCCCATTTGACTAACAACTCTAATATGTTATCAGTCATCCAACGGTGGTCAAGTATAGATGCAGGGGATAATTGCCATTCCAAGTCAGAAGAAAGAGGGAGTTCCGCTGGTGGAGAAGCCGCCTGAAGACCAAGAGCAGGACGTAGTAATGAAACATGAAACACTGGGTGTATCTTTGCACTTGAAGGAAGCTCCAACTCATACGCTACTGGACCCACCTGTTTGAGCACCCTGTAAGGCCCAAAAAAACGAGACGAGAGCTTGTCAAATTTTTTCTTAGCCAATGACCTCTGTCGGTATGGTTGTATACGCAGCCAAACGGAGTCCCCGGGCGAAAATTCTAGATCCCTGCGATGTTTATCAGCCTGAGACTTCATGCGACTCTGTGCCTTAAGCAAGTTGTTACACAACAAGTGAATCATAGCATCACGCGTCTCTAATTGTTCTTCTAATTCTGCGACTGCGGTTTCGCCCGACATACGGAAGGAGAGTAGGGGGGTCCCTCCCATAAACCAACTTGAAAGGCGTGTTATTGGCTGCTACATGGAATCCTGTATTGAAGGAGTACTCAGCCCAACATAAGAATTGACTCCAAACCTGCGGTTGTTCTAGCACAAAACATCGGAGATAGGTTTCAAGGCATCAGTTGACGACATCAGTTTGCCCATCAGTCTGTGGGTGGTAAGCTGCACTCATCTTCAATCGAGTTTGGCTCAAACGAAAGAGCTCCTGCCAGAAATTGCTTAAGAAGAGGGGGTCACGGTCCGAGACAATTGATCGGGGCATGCCATGCAGCCGAACAGTCTCTTGACAAAATAATCCAGCTACCGACTTGGCTGAGTAAGGATGAGATAAGGGGACGAAGTGGCCGTATTTGCTCAAGCGATCAACTACCACTAGGATCACGTCATACCCTCGCGACTTCGGAAGCCCTGTGATAAAATCTAGGGATATGTCTTCCCATATTTGGGTCGGAATGGGTAGAGGTTGTAACAAGCCTGTTGGAGCCAGAGTTTGGTACTTGTATTGTTGACAAGTTGGGCAACACTGAATGAATTGCTTCACGTCCTTCTTCATACCCTGCCAATATAAATGAGAAGTCAACCTTTGAAGAGTCTTGAGATAACCGCCGTGGCCACGCGTAGGTGTGGCATGAGCCTCCTCCAAGAGTTTAGACCGCAATGATGGCTGGTTGGGTATAACCAGTTTCGATTTGTAATATAGCTGCCCTCGAACGAAACTGTAATGAGATAGTGGATCAGGAGCTTCCTGCAACTCCTCAATCTTTTTTTTTGGTGAAAGGATCTTCCATTAAGGCTTTGGGGAGCGTCTGGAGTTCTTGTACTGTTGGAATGACCAGATGCAGGAAATCAGCTTGCGGTGGCCTTCTTGATAGTGAATATGTTGCTACATTTTCCTTACCTGACTTGTAGATAATGGTGAAATTGAAAGGGAGCAGCTTAATGAGGAGCCTCTGTTGGGAATTTGTCACCATTTTCTGATCCAGTAGGTGTTTGAGGCTATGATGGTCTGTTTGAACAAAGAAATGGTGGCCCAAGAGATAATGTTGCCATTTTTGAAGAGAAATCACTAAGGCTAGTAGCTCGCGATCATAAGTTGATTGGTAGCTGTTCGAGAATGAAAATCCTTTGCTAAAATAGGCGATGGGATGCCCATTCTGCATTAGTACTGTATGCATCACATTCGACTGTAAACGGTAATTGGCAATTGGGAAGTTGTAGCACAGGGGTGGTTGTTAATGCCATCTTCAAATTTTCGAAAGCCATTTGAGCACGAGGTGACCATAAGAAGGCATCCTTCTTGGTTAAATCGGTGAGAAGCCTAACAATGACCCCATAATTCCTCACAAAGCGTCTATAGTACCCAGTGAGCCCAAGAAACCCATGTAGTTCCTTTACTGTGGTAGGTGTTGGCCAATTTAGTACGGCCGCAATTTTTTCTGGAACAACCTCAACTCCCCCCTTTGATATGATATGCCCCAAATAGTCAATCCGAGTTTGTCCCAGGGAGCATTTCTTTTCGTTGGCATAGAACTGATGTTCTTGTAGGATTTGAAAAATAGTATGTAGGTGCTCCAGATGTTCTTGTGCTGATGCGCTATAAATCAGAATGTCATAAAAAAAACCAGTACAAATTTGCATAAATAGGGCCGGAATAGGTCATTCATGACAGATTGAAAAGTAGCCGGGGCATTTGTTAAACCAAATGGCATGACAATAAATTCGTAGTGCCCGGAATGAGTGCGGAATGCTGTTTTATGCACATCAGGTGGAAAAACACAGATTTGGTGATACCCAGATCGTAGGTCAATTTTTGAGAAATAGCAAGCCCCATGTAATTCATCTAATAGTTCATCAATGTTAGGAATGGGGTACTTATCTGGTATGGTGATTTTGTTGAGGCGACGATAATCAACACAAAGTCTCCACGAACCATCCTTCTTCCTCACTAAAAGTACTGGGCTGGCAAAAGGGCTGGAACTAAGCCTGATGAATCCCCGATCCAAAAAGGATGCTATCTGTCCCTCCAACTCGTCTTTTTGTGAATGAGGATATATGTACGGTCTCAGATTCGGTGGAGTAGCCTCGGGCAACAGTGGAATGTGGTGATAATGCCCTCTGGAAGGGGGTAGCGACTTGGGCTCCTTGAATATAGTTGGGAATTGCTTGCAAATAGAATTAGTGTCCAGTGCAGGAGCTCGAGGGGGATTATATGTTGAGGACATCAGCATACTTTGAAGACAAACCTGTGGGTGTTTCTCTGGAGTGACGCCCTGCAATTTGCATTTTCTTCTGGCAACCCAGAAAATCATGAACATTTTATCCCAATTTGCTTGCACGGTATTGAGCGACGCCAACCATTTAATTCCCAGTACCAAGTCAGTATTGCACAGAGGGAAAGGAAAGAAATCCTGTTTAATTGTTAAGTCAGCCACCTTGACTTCAAGGCTAGGACAGATAGTGTTACACTTCACCTTTCGTCCATCCCCAATCTGCACCCCGAATGAAGGTACATTTTGAATGTCAAGTGCAACTCGGCTACTAGATCATCATATACAAAATTATGGGTGGATCCACTGTCCACCAAGATCAGCACCTCTCGGCCTTTAACATTCCCACGCAATTTCATGGCGGCACCCGAGGTTTTCCCTAAGATAGCGTTGAATGAAATTTCGGCGTCCGCGGCACGTTCTTCCTCTGTCATGGGATCTTCACAATCGAGCAATGCTATCTGCTCGTCTTCTTCCACCTCTAGGAGCGCGGAACCCCCTGGGCATCGGTGGCCTAGCCAGAAATGCTCCCCACACCGGAAACAAAGTTCTTTCTCGCGGCGCCGTTGAAATTCCAAGCTAGCGGCAAACTGGGGTCTCGTGCCTGTGTAGGACGCCGATACTCTGCTCGCAGGAGAAGGTGGGAGCGTGCTGGTGTTGTCTGAGGCTGAACTGGGCTGATAGCTGCGATTTTGGGCCACTGTGGTAGTGGGCCAGTGCCCATGAGTTGAGTTCACCTTGGCCTCATACTCCAATGCTATGCTGGTGGCCTTAAACACTGTTTTGGGTTTATGGATTCGAATCTC
>JANTPZ010122220.1:0-10756 GCA_025593235.1 Vachellia pachyceras | reverse complement strand
AAAAACGGCAATTCTCAAACAGAAAACTTGTGGAAAATCCATTTTTTATCCTCAACCACATGAATCCAAGTATGTAAAAAACATACAAGCAATAATCAAAAAATTTGCTAACAAGTGAGCTTTCGTAACAAGTGACATGCAAGTATATAAAATACGGTCAGAATCGTTTCAAGACAAGCAAAGATTCAAACTTAAGTTCACAACTAGATCCATATAGTTATGTACACGTACGGAAACAAAACAAGACGCACAAAACATTGAGATTCAAACTTCAAAGGAGACATGCATGTATATCAAATGGTGAAAATGGGGAAGAATGGAACCTGCAAGCGAAATAGAAAGGCGCAGACGAGCGAGAGGCGACGGCAAGAGGTGACGGTGATGGCGAGACGAGCGGCGACGTCGAAAGAATGTAGGGGAGAGGGAGCAGCGGCGAGCGGTGGGGGAGAGGGAACAACGGCGTGAACAAGAGAGAGAGGGAGCGACTGAGAGGGAGCAGCGAGAGCGAGAGGGAGCAGAGCAGGAAGGTGAAAATGAAAGGAGGAGGAAAGTGAGAGTGAGTGAGAGCGTGAGTGGGTAAAAAGGGCGCCCCTTTGGTGCCCTCCTGGAGAGAAGGGCGCCAAAGGGGGGCCCTTCCGCGCCCTACCTTCATAGTAGGGCGCCGAAGGCTTCATTCGATGCCCTTTGGTGCCCTACTAGGAGAGTATGGTGCCAAATATCTCACCCTTTGGCGCCCTACTCTTTTGGTAGGGCGCTAAAGGGTCCCTTCGGCGCCCTTCTCCCCGAGTAGGGCGCCAAAAGGCATCCATAACTTCATTTAATTACAAAAATGCCACCGCCTTCATTTTTTACTCCCTTTTTCGAAAAAAGGGCGCAAAATTCAGTAGCAAAAAGTCTCTTCTGTAGTAGTGATTCGACCACCAAATTTTGAAACTTGTATCTCCTTCATATTAAATGCTTCGATGCTGGTTTTGGTGTCTATGAATCCTATTTTGAGTATCGTTTCATACAAAATTGATTTCACATCAATCGGACTTGTGGTTTGGGAGATATGATCAAAATACTAGACATATATCGAGCTGACAGAAAACAGAGGAGCCGAAACTCAAGTTCTGATAACTTCAAAACTCGAGTTTTGAGTCTAGAAGGCTGAAACTGGAGTTTTAATGACCCAGAACTCGAGTTTTGACACTGAGAAGTTGAAAATTGAGTTTTTGATGACCCAGAACTTGAGTTTTGGAACTTCTTCTTCCTGGAACTCTATTTTTGCTTCAGAAAGCTCCAGAAACTTATCAAACACGATTTTTATCTTCAAAAAATAGTTTTAAGCATCCAAATAAAGTTTAGATGAATGGTAACTCAATGAAAGATGATATAACATCTATTTAAAAACATTTTAACATTCAAATTGAGTTATTTAACTACATCATCTTTCAATTAAAAAGAATGCTTAAATAAAAGTAGTAAATCAATATGGATTATAAAAACCTTTGTCAATATGGATTATGAAAACTTTTTGCTCTATTATATTTGACATCATCAAAACTAATCATATCTGACATTCTCCCCCCTTTTTGATGATGACAAATTTTTCATGAAAATATGTTTGAATATAAAAGCAAATATGATGATATAACATATTTACATGACTATTTCTCCCCCGATTTGACATCAGCAAAAAGTTTGAAATATTTGTTTAAAAATGAAATATGTTGCTCTTCCTTTGAATGCCAATCAGGTTCCAAATAATTGCAAATGTAGTTTCAAACAAAGGAAGGTTTTCAAGAAAACACATTTGAGATAGATTGCTGAGGTTTGAAATTGACAAGAGCATTTTAAAGTGGATAAATTTGCAAAAATCTAATGTACTCTTGATAGAAACTAGAGATGTTAAAACATGCTTGAAATATAAAGGAGTTTAGAAATGCTCATTTGATTTGGCAAATTGATGATTAATCTTTGAAGTGGATTTCCATCCTTTCTTGTTGTTTCCACCATGCTTGCGCTATCTATGTCATTTTCAAGATTCTTCCATCGAGTTGAGCTTTGTTCCATATTGACATAGATGATGTTGCTTTGAAGGAAGTTCTCAATAAAGCTTGTGAGCAAGCATCAACAATATGAGTCCAATGAATAGCTTCCAATTCTCCTATCATAATGATAAACTCACTCTTGTAAGGAAATTGGTTAGCACAAACAAGTATGAAATATTTGTTTCAACAAAGGTGTTCAAATAATGAACAGGAGAGGAAAAGAAATGATAAGCATCATCAAAACTAATATGTTTTTATGTAAATATGAGAGATGAGCTTTTGAAATTTAAAACACAAGTGAAAGTTAAGCTCCCCCTTAATGAATGCATGGGTTTAAAATATTGATGAGAAATAGAATTGTCGATTTTCCCAAACGTAAAACAACTTTTATGAGTTACAATAATTTGTGCAACTTTTGAACAAAAGCAAAAAATGAGTGTTGCTCAAACTGGAGGGAGTTTTGAGAGAAAAAAATTTGATGAAGATTTTGAAGACTCAGAAAATCGCTTTTAGAGAAAACACATGTGCAACATCAGTAAAAACAAATGAACGGTTTCCGATCAAAACATTTCGTTCAAAATCATTAGAGTAAAAGAAAATGCCATTCAAGTGTAAGGAAAGAAAGTTCAATGACATGAGCACTTCAAGAACATCACTTGAATGATTCCTCTTTTCTTGTCTGATAATTCAGAGCATCCTGCAAAATATCAAGTTTCTGGAACCCAACGAAGTTAAGCACAACAGCTCTTATGATCTTAAATAATCAAATGATATGGTATTTGAACAAAGAGCAAAGATCATAAGGCATTCACCCCAAACAATTGAATTCAAATCATTGATTCATAATGGGTAACGATTAAATGATACCAAATATGATGTTTTGTAATATTCAATGGCAAGTTGTAAAAGAGTTTTAACTAGAAAAGGTGTCATTGATGTTTTTCTAATGCAATGCTCAGAGGAAAAAGAACTTATGCTCTGTGTGATTAAATCAATTTTAGGGAACATAAGAACCATTTGAAAAGCAAGTTTCCTCAACCCAGAGAGTTTATGCACATAAATCTGATATGAGAAAATACACACGATCAACATTTAAAGAGTTGATGATTCATGAATGTTTTCCAAGAATGATCATGTCATGTTTTTCAAAATCTCATATGTTCTTTCAAATCATAATGGATAGACAAAGTTGAGGTTTTGAAAGAATTTGAAACTTATTTTCCAAAAATGTGAATTTATGCTGAAAATGATGGAAGCCATCAATCAAAAATTGTACCAGCAATGCTTCACTTTAAAACTCGTGAAGATATCATGTTAAACATTGATATTCATATGATGGAGAATTTTCCCAAAGCAAAAGTCATATGGTTGATATATTAGCCAAAATGGCCTAATCAAGATAAATGTAAGCATGATGACTTTGCTAATGATCTTGGCAAAATATTCAAGTCAATGTCTTTGAGTGAAATACTCATATTGCTCAGAAAAGAAAATCAATCATCAATGTATTTGAGCAACAAAGTGATTACAGGTATGTAAGAATATTTAAAGCACATACTCATTATCCAAACGACTTGAGTTCACATAATCTCATAAGACTCAAATGCATTTAACTCTTTTCTTAGAAAACACATTGTGAGTCACAGGAAAGATTTAATCGAATTAAAGCATTTCTGACACTGCTGACTTCCAACTTTGAAAAATTGACATTTGAATCAAAAAAATATTAATCTTTTGAAACAATGCAAGAATATGAATTTCAATTGTGCATTTGAAAATTTAACCAAAAAAAATTATGCACAATTTTCACTTTTGAACTAATTAGCAATCTGAAATATATTTAAAAAAATATAAAAAATGGATTGCTATTTCAATGTGATAAGAATCATATATTCATTACCCAAATGAATTGATAATTTGAAATACAACCTTGGATAGAAATTATGTGATACTATATATGCTCTTTCTTGTTGTGACTTGCTTGATTTTGGTTGATCAATGTTGGTTTCCTTCATTAGCACATTCATCACCAAAGGTCAAGCTTCAATAGGATGTATGTTTATTTTCATGTAGTCATAGCCTTGAGAAGTCATCCTGCACAATCATATCAACCCTTTTCTTCCTCTGATATTCAACTTCTCATGAGTCCACGCTATGTTAGCAACAATGACTCTAAAGCTCTCATATGATTAATCCATACAACTTTTGATCAAAGAGATAATTTAACTTGAAAAGTTAACTTATGCTTTCTAAAATATAAATCATAAATTCTTTTGAGAGCATAAGGTTCTTTTGAAATCATGATTATGAAATTGAGATTTTGAAAGTATGAAATCTCGTTTTTGAAGCATGAAAAATACATTATGCTTGTGCTAAAAACGAAAGTTGACAAGTTTCAAATATCAGAATGCTTCAGTTTGGAGTACAATTACGATGACATGTTGAAGGTTTTTCCAAAGAGAACAAGTCATAATGACTTTGCCCATGACCCAAAAAATATCTTGACTCATTGAGTTTGAAAGAATTCAAGTAACAAAATGAGTACAAGAATTTATGAATAATAAGGCACAGATTCATAAGTTTAAATGACTAACGTGAAAGCACACATTCTAATCATTTGAATAGCTCTCAGATAAAGATATTAGACATGAAGCTTTTTCATGCATTAGATTCTTTTCAAAGTGATGGACTTGAAAAAGATTATCATTATGAAAGACTCCTTTAAATCATTTCTGGTTTTACAAAAATATTAACTTCCAAAATATTTGAAACCATTTGAATGCAATCAAAATATGAATACTTATCAAAACATGCGTATGCACTTTTGTAAATCAATATGAATTGAAATATTTTGGTTATGCATTTCAAAAACTTAGCACATGAAAAGATACACTTAAGCACAATTTATACTTTAATTCAAGTAGCAATCTAAAACATTTTGAAAATCAAGATATGATTGCTAATGAAAAATAACAGAGATCAAATAATAAACACATCAAGGGATAAAGATTTGATATCACCATATTTTCTCTTTCCCTAGTGTTGGCTTGAGATGCAAAAATCCATCTTCTCTTGTCCAGCTTCCTCTTGGAGGATTAACTTTTCTCATATCTTCACTGTCTTTGTTGCTTCTTATGATTAAGCAATGGATGATCCAAGCATTCTCCTTTATAGGTTTTGTGACTCTCCTTTATCATACATGAGAAGCTTTTTGATTCTTTATCTTCTTAGTACCTTTATGTCCATGAGTTTATCTGCATCATTGAAGCACTAGATGGACATTTTGGTACCCACGTATAACTGGGTCCTTGAATGTTAGCATTGAATCTTACGAGCCCAAAAATATTTATTTCTCATAATAGAAATTTTCAAAATAGCACGGGTGAGAAATATGAGGTGATTTACCACAATACTTGCAAGTAAGAATAGTATGGTAAATTTGCAAGAATCATGTTGGTATAGTGGATGCAATCTCAAATGATCAGTAGAGAAAATTCTTCAAAAATAATTTTTTAGAGTATAGTTCAAAAACGTTTTTCTTTCAGTAACAGATGCAAAAGATTAGTTCAAAAACAATTTTATGCAAGTTTCTGAAGGAAAAACATTTTCAAAACAGGAATGAGAAGAATTGGAACATTTTACCGTAGGTGCATCTTGAACTGTTGAGAGCAATTCATCATTTTCAACAGAAAGGCTTCTTCTTTGTAATCCACTCTCTTTTGGTTCCTTTGTGCTGACTAACACATGGAAGTATTTTCGTGATTAATCCTTCTCCGCTTACAGCTTCCAGTTTGATTCATCAATTATAGCTTATGAACTGTCAACACTTGCAACTTCAAGACATTTGTTAGAAATATGAATACATTCAAGAGAATACCAAATGTCTTTAATAACGAAGTTTTCATTGCTCAAGTTTTGAAGGAAATCAATATCTTTTCTTCTTCTGACCAATCCTTTCTCTGCTTTGTTTGAAAACCATTTTCAAAATAATTCTAAGTAAAACAAGTTGTAGCTTTCAGAAACTGACAAAATCTACATCTTTCAAAATCATAGGATAGTTTATGAAAATCATTCGAAAACGCATACAACCCAATTTCAGCCATAGATCACTGTTGAGATGGTTAAGTCCTTTCAACAAGAAACCTACTCTGATACCAAATGTTAGACTGACTGTCACCCTAGAGGGGGTGAATTGGGTGTCACAAAAAATTACTTTTTGAAACTTAGTTGATTAAAACATTCAAATCATGAGTCGATAAAAACGGAGTATGAAAACAGATTATATACTGGAAAATCAATATAAGTAAGTGAAGATGAAAGAACGAAAGACACACGACGATTTATCCTGGTTCGATCCTCTCTGACCTACATCCAGTCCCCAGAGCACCTCTAAGGTTTTCAATCCACTACACTATCCAAGTTTAACCAGGTACTTGGAAAACCATTACAATTACAATGTCTCTCAGACACTTGTGAATCCCATTTCAAGTTTGTCACGGTGGGTACTTGAAAACCCCATAAATGTTTCCAGGCATTTATGAACCCACTCAAGTTTGCACCGTAGGTACTTAAGAAACCTTTACAATCACTCCCCCTCACAAATTGCACAGAGACCAACATGCTATGTTTTCTAAACTCAAACTCAACCCAACAATCTCAAGATCCCAATCTTGAGTTTCTCACGGAAATACAATGAGTTTGGATGAATCAATAAACCACTCTCTCAAATGAGTGGATATATAGACATTGAAGCTCTCTGAGAAGAAATTATCAGTCCTAAAGTTGTGCTTTGTTTATGGGTTCAGTAACTCTAACTTCTTCGTCTTTTCTCTCCCCTCCTCTTCAGTTGGTTGTTCCCTCTTATTTATAAATGTTGTCAGAATATATCCGTTGGGGAGGAAGACATGTACCGTTACTCACAGCTTTCACTTTCATTGTTCTGTCATTAATGCACATCTCATCTGTCGATGGCGAAGACTGCACTGATGACCGTTAATGCTGAGTGTTGGAGACATTCTTTGTTAGGCCCATACCTGTTTAATAGGTAAACTAAAATGCATTTATGAGAGCAAGTATATTTCAAAATATGCAAGCACGAAAACGGAAAGCTTCGGTAGATGATAGGCTAGCTGTGTCAGAAGCTTTGTCAGAAAATAAGGAACTCGAGTTTTCAATATTTCATGACTCAAGTTCTATTTCATGAGTTCTAAGCAATTTGAAAATTTATGTATTGAAACTTCAATTTTCCTCAATTCAAGACTTGAGTTTAGAAAACTCTAATTTGGAAACTCGAGTTTATAATGAAAGTTTCATAATGTAGTTTTAGAACTTTTATTTGGAAACTCAAGTTCAGAATGCAAGTTATGAAATCATGTTGTGAAACTTGAGTCTTGAATAAGCATGACTCGAGTTTTATAACAAAAGTTGATCAATCTGTTGAGGAAAGGATGAAACTTGAGTTTTATAAATCATGGAACTCGATTTGTTAAAACTCTAATGTCAAAACTTCCATTTTGCAATTCAAGTTCTGTAAAACAGTTGTGAAACTCAAGTTGTGAAGTTTTGGAACTCGAGTTCTGATGCAGCAAGGTCTTTCAAAGTGTTCAAAAAGCTCAAAACTCAAGTTGTGTTGTCATGGAACTCGAGTTGTCACAACTTGAAGCAGGAAACTCAAGTTTTACTTCATGCTTTGAAGTTTCACATATCAGTCAACACATATCTCAACTTGGAACGGTAATAACTCTCTCAATTCAAATCCAACCCATGCAAATAATATATCAATGGAAAGCCTTGTAAGTCTACTTTCACATGAAACAAGAATGAGTCCAAAATCTGTTATATAAAGAAAGTTATGGTAGAAACAATAAGGAAAGGTCAGTGATAAAATGTTAAATTTGACTACCAACTTTCAAAAATTATATCTCCTTCATATTAAATTCTTTGATGCTGGTTTTGGTGTCTATGAATCTCATTTTGAGTCTAGTTCCATACAAAATTAGTTTCACATCAATCAGACTTGTGGTTTGGGAGATATGATCAAAATACTAGACATATATCGAGCTGATAGAAAACATAGGAGCCGAAACTCGAGTTCTGATAACTTCAAAACTCGAGTTTTGAGTTCAGAAGGCTGAAACTCGAGTTTCGATGATGCAGAACTCAAGTTTTGACACTGAGAAGTTGAAACTCGAGTTTTTGATGACCCAGAACTCGATTTTTGGTACTTCTTCTTCCTGGAACTCAATTTTTGCTTCAGGAAGCTCCAGAAACTTATCAAAGACGATTTTTATCTTCAAGAAATAGTTTTGAGCATCCAAATAAAGTTTAGATGAATGGTAACTCAATGAAAGATGATATAACATCTATTTAAAAACATTTTGACATTCAAGTTGAGTTATTTAACCACATCATCTTTCAATTAAAAAGAATGTTCAAATAAAAGTAGTAAATCAATATGGATTATAAAAACCTTTGTCAAATCAATATGGATTATGAAAACTTTTTGCTCTATTATATTTGACATCATCAAAACTAATCATATCTGACAGTGTACTCCTGCCTTTGATTTTTCTTTTGTATGCCCAAAAAGAATATGTTTGAACCTTCTGATCGCAAGATTGAGAGAACATTGAGGGAGACACGTAAGTCTCAAAGAAGAAAGGGGAAGAGTAAGGTAGTGAGGGAGGTAGACATAAGTTTAGGAGAATCAAGTGTAGAGAGAGTAGATAATTTAGGAAATTCTGCTAGAGAGAAAACCATGGTTGAGAATCAACCAAACCCCTAAAACCAAAACATAAATGAAAATCCACAGGGGAATGGTAGTAATAGAAGGAATGGTGAAGAGGAAAGAATAGGGGGAGAATAATGGAAATAATAGAAGGACCATTAGGTAAGCCATAACTTCTGATGTGAATTATGATCTATTTATTGCTGCTTGCCCTAATTATGATGTTAATTTTGAAATTAAAGAATTGTTGATTAATTCTCTTCCTAAATTTCATGGCTTGCCAGGAGAGGATCCATACATCCATTTACAATCACTATCGATGATATGCCATAGCATGAAACCAGTGGGAGCCTCACTTTACCAAGTTCTGTGGAAAGTGTTTCATCTATCCTTGGAAGGGAAGGCAAGGGAATGGTTCATGAGCCTTCTAAGGCATGTAGCCAACGCTTATTAGAGTTGGGGAAACTTAGAAAAAGCCTTTCTGGAGAAGTACTTCCCAGCCTCCAGAACATCATACATGCATGAGTAAAGAGATCTATTCCACACGCCAAGAGTTTGATGAGTCATTATATGACTGTTGGAACAGATTTCAGGATCTTCTTTCCTGATGCCCTCACCATCAAATTCCTGATGAGCAACTTGTTTAGTATTTTTATGATGGGTTGAAAAGTTAAGAGAAAGGAATGCTAGATGCAGCTGCTGGAGGATCATTGATTGATTTAACTGCTGAAGAAGCTTGGGAACTTATCAAGAAGATGGCTTTGAACCACTAGCAGTATAGTGTGAGAGACACTATGGTTGCCTATAAGATTGGAACTTCAAGTGCACATAATAGGAGAATGGACACCCTAGAATCCAAGGTTGATTCATTGGAGAGTAAAGTCACATCGCAATTATCTCTAATTACTGCTGAATTGAAGAGTTTAAATGCTAGTAAATCCTAGCCATCCATGGACTTAGCTGCACCGAGTTGTCAAAATTGTGGGTTAGCGATGCATATCACAAGTGTTTGCCCAAGCCGGTATGAAGATGTATCTGCAATGTATCAAGGGAGACCAAACCAGAAATGGGATCCCTATTCTAACACTTATAATGAGGGGTGGAAGGCTAACCCAAAATTCCGCTAGAGAGGTGAAGAAGCTAGTGGGCAAAGATTCCAAAGAAGTGGAGGAGCTGGACCGTCTAGCTCCAACATTCAACAAAACAACCAGTAAGCATTGAGTGTACCACAAAAAGAAGACACAAATCAGCTTCTACAGAATATGCTGATGTTACTCAAGGAGGAGAAAGCTTCAACCACTAACCAGTTTAATTCACTCACCTTACTTATTCAGAAAGATTCCTCAAAGAATGACGCGAGGTATGCCTCTTTGGAAAAGAGGATGGAGCAATGGGAGACCAAAGTTGAAAATTTGAACTCCTTTGTTACTCAACTCTCCAACAACTTGAGTAAACAACAAGCAAGGAGTAGTGGCTCCATACCTTCGAACACCATAATTAATCCCAAAGGATTAAATGCCATAAATTTGAGGAGTGGGAAATAAGTGAGATTCAGTGAAGAAGAGGAAGAGGCACTACTATAAAAAGTACCTTTTACGCCTTATTTTTAACCCAATTGGCACCCTATTTCAGGGGGCTGCAAATGAGAGGGTAGTAAAAAGTTTTGGCTTACGGCGCCCTATTTGTGTAGAGGCGTTGTAGGGGAGACCTACGGCGCCCTACTTGTGAATATAGGGCGCCGTAGGTGAGACTTTAATAAAACAAATCTTAAACTTTAATAAAATAAATCATAAAAATGTAATAATTTTGAAATGTAAAAAATTTAATAAAACAAATCTTAAACTTTAATAAAATAAATCATAAAAATGTAATAAAACTTTAATAAAACAAATCATAACACTTCTTAAGTATTAGATTTTTTGTTTGTAAATTATGTTAAAATTATTAATATTTCATTCTAATATCATTGTTTACTCTCTCTATAATTAAGTATACT
>JANTPZ010122219.1:0-18101 GCA_025593235.1 Vachellia pachyceras | reverse complement strand
CAACATAGGGTTTGAGGGTTTAGGGAGAAATTGTAGACAAGGAATGAGTGTTTGAATTAGAGTGACCGTGGTTCAACTGAGGAGATGGGAATAGGAGAAAAGTGAGAGTAAATTGGTAAAAAAAAAGTAAAAATATTTTTTTTGAAAATAATAATATTATTCAAATATATATTTTAATTTTTTCAATTTAATTCTTTTTAAAAAAATTAGAGAGGAATATTGAAGTCGTCGCTAATTTTCCTCGCTAATTTAAAAAATTAGAGAGGAATATAATATTCCTCGCTAAATTCCTCGCTAATTGAGCATTTTAGAGAGGAACATCCAAGTCATCGCTAATTTTCCTCGCTAATTTAGACATTAGAGAGGAATTTATTATTCCTCGCTAAATTCCTCGCTAATTGGGATATTTAGAGAGGAATTTCAAAATCGTCGCTAATTTTCCTCGCTAAACTGTGATTTTCTAGTAGTGTGGCACTTGCTCTACGTTCTTTTACTTCGTTTTATCTGCATAATAAAATTTTCCTTTTATTACAAAACTATCCACTATATCCAATACTATTAGTTAGACCATACAACCAATGACGAACTCAAGACCATGGCTTAGAGAGTTCAAGATAAGTGGGTTTAAGATAAGTGAAACTTACTCTTAACATTTTCTGAGAAGAATTTGAGTAAAAATTTAGTGGGTTCAAAATTAGCAAATGAATTGGTGCAAAATAAATCACATGGTACTAATATATACCTAATTTTTTGGGAATCAGGGGGTGCGACTGAACCCGCTTACGTACAAGCAGGTCCGCCCATTCATACAACCATGGCAAGTTTGTGACCTAAATTGACCGTTTATGTGCAAGCTTAATTAGGAGACATATATAGGTTTTGAAATCATACTCCCTCTTATCCTAAATTTAACAAAGTGCATGCGTACAAGAATTCTATCTATTTTATATTTCAAATTTACAAATTTTTAAAATCATTTTATTTGGTCTGTTTTGATTAGGAGTGGAAACTCCTTTTTAACATGATTTATATTTGTAAGATATACATGTAAGAGAAATTTTATATTATCTTATATAAACGTAATTTCATAACATTAAGGTAATATGGCCCTTATTTGAACATCGTATAAGGTTTTCCTTTTCATCACGAGAATAGCATCTCATGCAAATAATTAAAAATGATTCATTAAGAAAATCTGCACACTTTTTTATATAAAGAATTAACTTAACTAATGTTTTTAATGTTTGGTAATGAATTATCTCTTTCATATATTTAGAATTGGATGGAGTATATGAAATTAATATCAAGGTAACATGACCAAAAAAGAAAGGTTAAAGTATACTTTTAGTCCTTTATGTTTGGGTCATGTTTCATTTTAGTCCTTTAAGTTTAAAAAGTGACTTTAATCCTTCCAACTTAACGCCGTTAGTTTCTCTTAACGGAAAATGTTGTCTCATCAAATTTAATCGATAACCGTGTAATAAAACGTTGACAAAGCATACTCACATTTTAATTATAATTTAATAATATAATAAATTTGATATTTTAAATTGTGTAAAATAAAAAAAAGTATCTAAAATAACAGCGTTAATGCGTCAGCAATTTCCGTTAGGAGAGACTAACGACGTCAAGTTTGAAGGACTAAAAGTGCACTTTTTAAACTTAAAGGATTAAAATGAAACCTGACGCAAATATAAAGGACTAAAAATCTACTATTGAGTAATTATACTTTCGAAGTTGTTTAATATTAGTTAGCTTAGTACTCCCTCTTTGCCTTATTATAAGATATTTTTAATTAATTCACACTCAATAATAATATTAAATTTTTTTTAGGACTTTTAGGAGATTTTCGTTATAGTGTTCTCTAGTCCCTAATTTTTCACCATCCAAATATCCAAATATAGGGTAAGGTACCCATGAGTGAATTTAAAAATTGAGACAAATTATACAGATCAAATCAAATAATTCATTTTTATAATTATAAAAATTAAAAATCATGCCCAAATTATGAACTTAAAAATCGATTAAATAATTTTTTCTTGGGAAAAATACTTTTTTTAATTGCATGCATTTCCCTTCAAATTATTTGAAGCAATGTTATGAAAACCGGACTGAATCGGCCGGTTCGGACCAGAAACCGGCGAATTGGCCACTGGTCCGGTCCGGTTGAGGTTCTGACCCCGGGTTGGGGTCAAACCGGCCAACCCGGGCATGACCCGGTCAACCCGCCCAGTTGGGTGGGTTGACCCGGTCATCTTTTTTTAAAAAAAAATTTATAAAATTTATTAGGATGAAGGTGAAGTTGTTGGATTAAAATGGGATATGAATAATAGAAGCTAAGAAGTATGAACCACAGTTTGAGGGATTATGGTGTAAATAAAAGGATAAATCTATATACACTCTAGAAGAATACAAATTGATATTTTCCCAACTAACTTTCTATACTGTCATTTTGTTGCATGTTGATTGCTCTTGTCCCATTTGTAAAATACATGAAGGAGAACATTTTGATGTTTGAAGGGGAAAACAAAATGTGAGAAGCAAAAACAAAATGTCCCCTTACCATATATATTTTATATTTTGTTAGGATGAATATTTTGAAACAGTAAATAATGTTGGATGATAGATAATCTATAAGTATATTATTGATTTGATAATTGTTATTTTGTTAATAATGGAATTTACTACTTATTTTTTTGAAATTTTCGATAATTTTATTGTGTCAATGTGTGCTAATATTTATTTTTTATTTTTTTATTCCTCACCAGTCTGACTCCTGGTTTGACTCCGGTCTGACCCTTAACCCAATGCCTTATCCGGTTCAGTCACCGGTCCGGTTTTAATAACCTTGATTTGAAGGACTAAAAGTCTATTGGTAAACTATCTAATGTTCAATTTGTTCATAAAATTGAACACAAAAAAAGACAAATAACACATTCAATGGAATCAACATTTTGATATATTTCCCTAACATAAATAAGAGAGTTAATATATATATATATATAATCTTATAAATAAACTTTTATATATTATAATCTCATAATCACATCTCTTCTCCAAGTGGAAAATCCCTCCCTCCCTCCCTCTTTCTCTGTGAAAGTCATGAGGGTAGGTTATAGTGTCATATTGAAGATAGACATACAAATAATTGTATTAATTACCACAACTTGCTTTTCTTTAAAGAAAAATCTGTATTCCATAAACACATATACCAAATCAATAAAGGGGGACACGTATTTTTTTTTTTAAAAAAGGAACCTAGGATTATTTTGACTACGTTTTTTTCGATTATTTATTTTTGACTAGTTAACACATAATAATAACAACAATACTAAAAAGTAAAAAAAAAAAAGGCAGAGAGAGAGAGGGAGATCATAACAAACAAACAAAATATTTCCTATTTCCTAATATTTTTCAATACCAAATAGTGTTTATCATTATTTTGCTACAACTAGATATCCAAATAATAATATTAATAAACGAATCTTAATATTTTTAAGGAAAATAATAAAAAAGAAAGAAAGTCACCAATAAATCAAACGTTGATGGGGTTACAGAGGAACATGAGCGACGATGCGGACGCGTCACCTCCGATTCTTCTCTCGTAGCTGTCAATACAAAACAAGGAAAGCGAGAGCTGAACTGCGTGACGAGTCCAGACTCGTTTCCTGACCCTGTCCGAGTCTCCGAGTCGACTCAGAACAGGTCGAACGCACACCATGTAGAGGCGCTTGTAGCCGCCGAGAGCCACGACGACGGGGCGGACGGAGGGCGGAGGAGGGGAGGACACGTGGCGGAAGCAGAGGTGCTCCCAGAGGGAGTCGTCGTTTCGAGTGAGGTTACACCAGAGACGGCAGACGCAGGCGGCAACACCCAAAGAAGGACCGTCGAGTCGTTTAAGGATCTCCCGGAGAACGTCGACGTCGTCGTTTATGGAAAACTTGGGTCGTTTCGCTTGCTCTTGTGGGTCGCTTTTGGCTTCCTCGGAGGTTTCATGGTGTTGCACCATTTTGACCTGTGAGAAGAAAGTGAAATGGGTTGTGTTTGTGTTGTGTTGGGGGGTTTAGGAAGGAGGAGGCAAGTGAAGTCGAGCTTATTAGGCCTGGGATTTTAAATATAAGAGAAATATTTTACCTTTTTTATATTTTATTTTTCAGAGTATTGATGTGGCTTATATATGAAAATGCCAAAAGTAAACAAGAAATATAATAATTGAGCTCAAAATGTTTCTGCTATCAAATTGTCCTTCCATATGCCTCACATAGTTACTTCAAATATATAATGAAGTAAAATAAATAAAAATAAGAATTTACAATCATAAGTTATAAGTAATTATTACATATATTATTTTAAGTAAAATGATGTAGAAATTCTTTTCATTGATATAGTAACAGAGGCATTTTTATAGATAGATAACCTGGTTGTGAAGTAAATTACATAAAAAATGGTTTAATTTTTTTATTTGTCGGGAGAATATTTATTTATTACTGCATTATATTGGTAACTTGCAAAACTTGGCAAAAGGATAAAAGGGCATGAAATATAAATATAGAAGGAGAGGCATTGAAAGAAGAGAGAGAGAGAGAGTATCAAAGGGATAGGGAGAAGAAGACAAGAGGAAAATGGCCAAAAGCAAAAGAACTGGAACCAATGCAATGGCTTTTTAGCATTTGTTGGTATTTAAATTGTAGTTTTCGGGGTTAGCACAAGATTTGGTGTTTGTTGTTTTTGTTCTTGTTTGTTCTCTCTACATTCCTTCTCTTTCAACTCCCTTTTCACCTTACCGTTGTGTTGTTGTTGCAGTAGTAGTAACGTGTTGTAACTTGAGAGAGAGAGAGAGAGAGAGATAGGATTCCTTTTCCTTCCCTCTCTCTCTTATTAATACCAACTCTGAAGATTTACCTTTCTTTCTCATTTTCACACCACAACACAACAGATATGTGTGTGTGTAGGTAGCTACAGCTCTTGACCTATCATCCTTCAATGCTCTGCAACTCTATACATGTCATATATAACATGGTTTCATGTGAAACCAAACCAGTAGTGAGTAGTCACAGTAGTGTGGACCATTTCCTTCCTCAAAACTCTTTTTCAGCTTATAAAGGTCTCTCTCTCTCTCTCTCTCTTCCTCTCCTTATAATGTCAATACAATAATCTTGGTGCGTAATTTGAGGCTTTACTCTTTTTCTACCACGTCGTGTCTTCATGCTAAATCATCTCTCTCTGATTTTTTTCCCCTTCATCATTTTTTATTTGAAGTATTATACTTTTCATAGTATTATAGTTAAGTCAAATCAATAAATCAGTGAATCATTCTTTTAAACCATCTGATTTGGTAACCTTACTTTGTTTTGTTTTATTTATATATGCATGTCATGTTTAATGCCGCATTTAGGGTTGAGCAAGTGACCCGAAACCCGATAGACCCGTCCCGAACCCGCCCGTGAATTTTCCCGTTTGGGCCCATCTAAAAGTGGCCCGTTACGGGCGGGCCTAAACGGGCGGGTTAGTTGGATAAATGGGGCACGGGGCGGGCTACGGGTTGACCATCGGGCCAACCCTTCCCGCCCGTTACATAGCCCTAGCCTGCATTTATTTAAATACGGTTACTCTTCATGTTCTTATTAATATAATTAAAATTGATTTGAAGAAAAAAATGAAATTAAACTACAGATCACTTTTATGTTAATAACAGAAAGAGTACTATTTTTGGATTGTGTGTGTATTGTTTGAACAAATTTCAATAGATAATTAAGATTAAATAAAATTGAAAGAAATTAGGCAATTAGTAGTGCAAAGAATGGTGAAATTCGACTACTACTTTGAATGCAAGATCAATGAAGGGGATGAAGAAGGATTGTATTGCTGAAAATGTTTGTGAGTGCGGAGCGCTTGATAGCAGTGATAGGGGGAGCAAAAGAAATTAGAGTGAATACAATGCGTTCAATGCATTTAAAAGAAAAGTTAGAGTAAAAATAAATAGTCGATCGCAGGTTGCAGTTACCCGTTGGCTATATCCAAAGTTGTTGGGGAGCTGACTATCACGTCTTAGGCTGATCTTATATACATTTGATACATGAATACTTAATATTTTTTAATTATAAGTCACCTATTTATTTATTTATTTATTAAAATGAAGAAGTTGGTTTAATAAGGACACAAGTCTGTGTCCGTTGCACAGAATTGTTGTCTTCACTCTCGAGACTTTAACTTATATATAGCTTTGGATTCCAAAAAAAAAAATAATCTCTTTGGTTAAATATTAAAATAAATTAAATGTCAATTTTTACCGTATAATATGTCTGACGCTTTGGACCGTTTCTACCTAGCTAGTTTCCTCCATGATATTAAAAAAAAACTTGAGGCTCTTGACTTTTGGGAAGCCTGCTGATATAAAATATTTATGATCTCTAAGGATATTGCAATTAAAAATAACAACATTATTGTTTTTCAACTTACATTAATGTTTTCTTATAGGTAATGCTCCTTTCTTTTGCTTTCTGAATTGTTTTATTAACCCAAAAAAACGTAGTAGGCAGATGATTTGACCCAATTTTATACTTGAATGATTGTTTTATTAGTTTCTAGTGCGATGCTGATGAGTAGCTATCGACTCAATTGAGGTTAATAAAACTCTTATAATAATGCTATTAATCAAAGTAAAATACATTAATTAACAATGGAGCTTGAAGATTTGAAAAATTAAAGGGTTAAACGACAGTCTTATCCTGAAGTTTTTCAAAAAAAAAAGCATTGGGTATCTAGAAGTTTTTGAAGTGAAATAGCCTCCAAAGTGGTAAAAAATAGCAATATCACCCTACCTCGGAAGTATTTATAACAAATTGTCATTTATATGTTTTTACCTCTTTTAAAGCAGCATTTCTCTAAACAATACTTCTGGCTACCAAATGCTTTTTCGAAAAAACTTTCTGCGCAAAAGTGCCAACATAAAAATTAAATATCATCTTAATTTTTGGTATGTATATTAACTTTATTTTTGTAAAAGTGTAAGCGATGGAGATAGAAAAGGAAGAAGAAACCGACAATTGAACGTTCTATATGGTTTGAAGATTGCTAAAATTAAATTATTTGATTGCTAGTGAGACGATTGAGCAATAACTTGTTTTAATTTTGATTTGATTGTTATTTTTTATTGTAATTACATTCTATAATGTTCCTTCACCGTGTTCTAGATTGAGGTTGAAGCTCATGAATAGTACTTAAACTTTTTTTGCTTTAATTCATAGCCTAACAATTTCAATAATATAAATAATCGAGTTTCCTCCTCCTTTAAGCTCTCTCCTTCCTCTATGGCTCTATTCATCTGATTTCTCCCCTTGTCACTGTTCTCCCTCCTCTCTAGTATCTCTATCTCTCTCTTCTCTCTTTCCCCTTCCCAACGTGCATGAGTAAGATGTAGTACAAATGAATTCCAGCGCTTTACAATACTGGAATCAATTCTTACCTTGTGGCAAACAATATATATACATATTTAACTGTAAGTGTTCAAAAGTCATGTCTAACATAGTAGCTAGCAGTCAACTTCTATCCTTACTCTAGTAAATTGACATATACATCCACATACACACACTTAAATTTTGCTCTCACGTTTAGTAAGTAGTTAACTTCAGCACTATTAGTAGCCTACCATTCGCCTATTTATATATTTATATATATATATATATATATTATAGGCTGTTGGAGTTTTAGTATGTACGTACCATAAGAACTCATGCATTGTAGAATCAATCATTAAGCTATCTTTAACCAACGTTCCTATCTGCGTCCATTGCCCTTAAAAAGCAGTAGCATATGGTGCATGTTCAAGTTGCCCCCGAGCTCTAAAGATTATTTTGAGCTCTTCTCCTCTTTGGTTCCTGAGTTGTTTGTTGGTATGTTCTCTTACTTTTTGCAGGAGGAGGGATTCGTTTAATTTTTAAAAAGCTGTCATATTTCTTACCATATGTGGGGGAATAACTTTGAAGGATTGAAAACATGTTCTCGAGCATGATTAATTCAAACCATATTTTGATATATAGTTGTTTCCAATTGAGACGCCAATTAATCATTACCACTCTGATCTTTATTAGAAGCCCAACCATAGAAGAAGGTTTTAGTCCTAAATATAAGTCTCACTTTAAAGTTACTAATGATTGTTTCATGATTTTACCCATATTTAATTATCGTTGAAAATAGAGAAAGCGGAGGGAGATGTGAGAATAATTTCTAAACGATTTTAATAAGGGTATAATTGGAAATGTGATCAATTTAAAGCATATTTGATGATTTAACTAACATTTCTTGGTTTAAAAGTCCGGCTTGCTTTCACCTCGAAAGCTCGCTAAGGTTTCACCTGGGAGCATTGTTTGATGAAATCCTGATCCTCTAACTTAACCGTTTCTTGTTTCTCACAATATATGATATCCAATGAGATCCTCTAAGAGTTTTGAAATCGAAGAATCATCTACAGCTGGAGTGGCTAGGATCTGTAATGTGCTTTGGAGTAGGAAATGGCATAGTTCTCATGAGGAAGATAAGTGTGAATAGGGTTGTCATTGACCTCTAGTGGGTGTCTCTATAGAACGTGACGGCATGGTGCGATCTGAAGCTGGGGACGACCTTCCTAGCTAATTCCTGCAAAGAAGATGATGATGTGGGAATGAAGCAATCTGAGGTTTGAGCTCTCTAATCAACGTAGCACCTATTCCATTTTATTAATGTTAGCAGAAGTGCTTTATGGGTTATGATTGATTTATGGAGGTCTCATCTTTGCAATAATGTTAATGGTTTGTTTTTTACTTGATGGTGCAAAAGTTAAAGGGGACCTGTTGTTCGAGATGGGTCCCTGCCTAGATTGATCAACTTTTTTTTTTGGTAAAGTAGATTGATCAACTTTGTGCTAGGCTCTTCAATATAATTAAAAAGGACTGGAATGGTTATGGGGAAGTTTGATCTGTTTGGTTTCCAGTGGTGCAAGCTGTGAACAAAGCTTCTATTAGTTTGGTAGGGAATATTGCTTGGCCAAGCTAGATTTCATCACACTTGGCAAAGTGGTGAAGTTTTCTAGCTTCCCATGGATACTAAGAAATCAGAACTTGGTTATAGACCTATGTATTGGTGCAACTCTTATGGAGAAATGCTCTAAAGACTGGATTCTTTATAACCCTTCTCCTCTGTCTGAGCTCACTACTAGGAGTATTTGAGTTCTTGTTTATGCTATTGTTTTATTTTAATATGTTGTTCCTTTTGGCTTTGTTGTTGTTTCTGGTTCTCTTGTGCTACTATTGCCTTGTTAACTCTGTTTGTGGTTGCTTTTGGTTTACACTACTACAAAAGGTACTTTTGACGCCATATTTTTAACCCAATTAGCACACTTTCTCAGGGGGTGTATATGTAATGGAAGTAGAAAGTTATGGCCTACGGCGCCCTATATTATAAAAGGCACTATAGGTAACCTTACGGAGCCCTATATTTCAATATAGGGCGCCGTAGGATATTTTTTTTAAAAAAACATTATTGGCCGCTACCTCTTCACGATTAAGAATAGGTTCAGGGGTCCCAAGTGCACCAGGTTCAGGGATAAGATCAACCAATCTACCTTCCCAGCCCCTACAAGCTGCAGTTTGTCTTGCGGGTACTGTTGGTGAAGTTCCTTTATGCTACAGCTGGGGCATTCCCACCTCTTCCTCTTCCACCTCCAACTCTCCTTCTGGTCTTGTTTGGAGCAGTTTGTATGCAGTTCTCTTCAATAGGTTGTGGGGCAGGTTGAAGATCACCAAGCCGCTTTGATCTCCTTGCTCCACTTCTCAACTCTGGCATCCTCTCCCCATTCAAATCATAGCCCACTTGAGTCGCTCTGAAAATTTCAATACCCTTCTGCAGTTTTTCAAAACAAAACAAATCAAATGGTTAGTAAGTTCAAAGCACACATTTAAAGGTGATACTTTAATTTCAGCAAGTTTAAGTTTTTCTCCCAAGTCAACATAGAAGAAAGTAGCAAGCTGAAAAAGCAGTATGTACTAAGAAAAGGTGATACTTTCATCAAGTATACTCCACAACCAAATAGCAAAAAGAATGTACTTTGTAGCCTGTGGTGCAATCTTGATGAGAGCCAAGATGGCAAGAATGAGAATCCCAACAGCACGAGCGGGAATTGGAAGAAGACGGCTAGAGACCCAGAGAGGCAGGCAGGGCTTGCGGCGACGGGGAACAGCCAAACGGCAAGAGCTTCACCTGATAGGAAGATGATAGGAAGCAATCGACTGGAAATGGAAGACGACAGGAAGCAAGCAGAGGGCAGAGGCGCTGATGTGATTGTGAAGACCTAAACATATTAAAAAAAGAGAGGAAGACTTCTTGCGTTTTTTTAAAAGTGTCAAGGGCGGGAACCTTTAGGCGCCCTATCTTTAAGATAGGGCGCCTAAATGGTGCCTTTAGGCGCCCTATCCTGATATAGGGCGCCTAAAGCAACCGCCTTCATTTTTTACTCTATTTTTTAAAAAAAGATACGAATTTCAGTAGTAAAAACTATACTCTGTAGTAGTGTTAACAATGACAAATAGTCATTTTCTAAAAAAAAAGTAGCAATTCTTGGTATGTGAGAATCAATTCAAATGAACTTATAATAAAGACTAAAGTGGTACCATATATTAAAATTACCCTACTGATAACATTTGATTGGTATCACCATAACAAACGACTGTTGAAACTCTATCATACTTATTGGTTCCTAATTAACAGTTCACTAATTTATGTTACTGCAAGAATAATATTGCATTTAAAAGATTCAATTGAGGCACTTCAACCTCTTTAAGTGAAGAGCAATGGTTACCACACTGATTAGGAGATTGCAAAAATCCGATGGTACAGTCTAACCCCTAACCCCGTCCAACTTGAGGTGGTTTGATCAAGTCCAGTCTAATCCATATAAGTTTTATAATAAAATCGAGCTAGACTGGATTGGATTGGTTGATTTGATTGGACTGTGTCTGATCCAAGACCAAGTGATGAGGGCAACTGGAGTGGTTCAATTATGCTAGTTGATTTTTTTAAAAAAAATTACAAATTGAATTTTTGTTGTTGTTGTAAATTATTATGAATTTATTATTAAGTTTTAATGTTTTGATACAAGTTTTATATCATTATAGATATTTTTATTTCTCAAATCATGTTTATCATATTGAAATATCTTGACTTGTATAAGTGAAAAAACCAACAAGGAAAAAAGAAAAAGAAAAATGGGGTCCTATATTGTCTGAAGTAGTCCATGAAATCTAGTGAACCAATTCTGGTTAAGCCGACCTCGGGTTGAAACTATACCAGATTATACCACATTAAAATATTGTCTTATTACATTCGAAGTTTCTCTAGATTTAATGTTGATGATTAACCGAGTCCATTATGGTAGATGCAATCCACTAGATTGAGCGTTTTGCTTAAGGTGTATATAAGTGAGTGTCATTCTTATATATATATAAAAACAAAGAAAGAAAGAAAATAATAATAATGTGTAGCTAACAATTAATTCTTATGTGATTAATTAAACTTTAAAATGATAAATTCTTCCCTCTTGTAACGTACATAATAATAGGATCATCACAAGCAACATTTTTAGAATTATGAACACACATCAGTTATACAAGATTTATATAAATAAAATCAAGTTATTGTACTAGATATTTTAAAACAACACCATAAGATAATCATTTTCCATCAATCTGAATTTTTTTTTCTAAAAAATGTAATTTTATGTACTGGGGTGGGGGACAAACAATAATGCTCAATGTGAATTGTCTTTATTTTTGCCCAACTTAGATCAAAGTGACTAAGCAAAACTGAGCCAGCCAAGCCACTTGCACACAAACCCCCCCTGCCATGTTGTGCATGGCTCTATTTTATATCTTTCCCATTGTTTTGCTCAATAGTGAGGGAAAATTCTAGTAAATTGCCCCTACTACTGGCAAAGCCCAAAAAGGTAATTTGAACTTGCAAAATCCCACATTGATCCACTGTACCAAAAAGGAATTTAAAACTGTTGGTGTTTTTTTTTACAATTTTACCCCTTGGTTAAAAATAACGAAGATGCCAGCCACCCTCCATTGTCCAAAAGGTGAATGTGGGATTTGTTACCACCACTCATTGGATTCCCAAAAGTTTTATAAACATTGAGACACTAAATAATTTTATCGAAATGATGTAAAATAGTATGTAACATAGCTGTCAAAAGTAAAATGCATTGTTTAAGGGAATTCACCACACTTGGAAGCGAGTTTCACCTTTTCACATAAGAGATTTATAACACTCCTTTATGATTTGCACACTTAGAAATATTAAAGTAAAATGGCATGTTTCAGGGAATTTACTATCCCTGAAACAAGTTTCACCATTTAATGAAGTGTTGTAAATAAATATTGTAAATCACTAATGTGAAATGGTGAAACTCACATCAAGTGTATACACTACCTTGAAAGTATTGGTGGTGACAAAGGGTACTTTCACAATTATTAAAAAATAACAATTTACTCTGGTATGACTGTCACATCATCATCGGCCGGTGCCACATCACCGACGACTGCCACATCACCACACACACTACGTGCTGTCACATATATGCTACCTCACCTACGCCACATGTAGTCAGCTTATAAATCTGAAAGTTTGTCTTCTTTAGAAATCGAACCTCCAATCCCTTCGGGATGCGCGTGAGCCTTTTTCAATTGAACTGCAATGGTTTTGCATACTTTAAATGCATATTTAAATATATAATATTTTACTACATAATAAATTATAGAAATTTATATATACCAAATTATGTATATATATATTATTTGTACATATATGTATATATACACAATATATAATATTATTAGAAACTAAAAGTAAATTGGATGATAATTTTAATACATGGGTTTATTATTTTATATATTTGCATTTTATTTTATATATAGTATATCATTGATTGAATAATAATTTTAATACACTTATATAATTAGTAAATTCATAATTTTTTAAAGAATATTATTTTATGTAAAAACATTATTTTTAAATAATTTTAAAAACATTATTTAATTTGTATTTGAATGAAGTCTGAAATAAACCATATTATTCTTAATTTTATGAGTTCTTAATTGAAAATGTGAAACTATATATATTTTTTCCTCTATACGGTGGTTAATATAATGTTAACCATTTATTGGGTAAAAGAAGATGCTCATTGAATATTTGCTCTGCTTGAAGACAAGAAGATGAGTTGATATGAATAAATTTTCTTATCAAAGTTAAAAAAAAACTAAGAATAACAACAACACATTTCAGATCAACAAAAGAAGATATATATATGTGTGTGTGTGTGTGTGTGTGTGTGTGTCGTACGTGTGTCCATATATATGGCAACCTTTCTAATGAAGTTTTGCTTATGGATTCTTTCAATAAAAGGCAATGGAAGCACCATATATATATATATATATATATATATGAATCTTCTCTTGTTTTTATACTTTTGGTATAGAGCTTACGTGAATGGACTTCTTCTGAATAACATTTACTATGCCTTTCACGTTAATTAACATAAAAAGGAAGTGTAGAAAAATAGAAAGAAGTTTGATTGAAAACAAAATCATATTAGATGCCTTAATCCTAAATCAAGTAGCATGCATTATGAAACATTTTATTGGTGGTTTAGTTTTCACACATCTTTATCTTGGCTCGTGAAGAATTCATATTCTATATTTGGTCTTTAATATAAAAATATACAAACTTTTTTGGGAGATTGAGAGAACTAATTAAATAATATATTTATCATTTTGTATTTAAAATAATTTTTTTAACTTATAAATTGATATATAATTTAATGATATATAAGTTTTTGAGAATATTTATTACAATTAAGTATTTTATTTATCTGTTTTAATCTCTCTAACAAAATTTAATTGATTCTTATATATTAATAACCGGATTTATTGATTTTATTTTTATTTTTAAATAGAATCTCTAAAAGTTTATGTAATATTAAATTAATTATTAATCAATCAATACAATATACAAAAATTAGTAACTCACCTAAAATTAATGTTTAAAAAATCAGGACAAGACGGAAAATGAAAAGGGCCAGCAGTTCACGATTCTCACGATCCAACCAGTTAGAACAGTGACTGAACTGTTGAAGATTTGATGTAATAATTAAATAAAAATAAAGAGTAATAATTATAGGGAAAATTAGATTGAAGGACCGAAAAGAAATTATATATATTCATTGTGAAGGACCATATATAAAAGTTGTAATTATTTAGAAGGACTACAAATAAAAAACAAAATTAAAAATACTAAATTGCCCCTAACAAGTATCAATAGTTTCAACTTTCCCCCTACATTCTTTCTCACACTATATTTTTTAAACTAATACAAAATTTTAAATTTTACCAAATTAAACTTAATTCTTCTCAATTTTTACTGGAAAAATTACACTTTGTTCAATTTTTCAAAATTATATATTTTTTAAAACTTAACACAAACTTTAATTAAAGATAAGAGTATATAATTTTAACAAAAAAATTATACATTTCATAATTTATTATATATGTTTAATAAAAGTTATGTTTGTCTAGAAAGTGAAACTAAAATATACTCAGTTTATAATAATTCAATGAAGATTTATATGATTTATTTTTAATTTAAAGGAAATTTATGTGATTAAAAAAATGTATGTAGAGTTAATAAAATTAAAAAATGTAGATAATTTATTATATTATAGTAATTAAAAGATACATTGATTATATAAATATAAAACTTAGTGAAAAATAAAAATTAACGAAAAATGACATAATCATGTTACATGTGAATTATATGTAGTTTTATTTTTAATTTTAAATATAGTAAAAATGTAAAAGGTTTAATTACGAACAATTTAGTAATTTTAAATTTATATTTTGAGGTTTAGTCCTTATAAGTGATTATCCTTGAAATGGTACTCTATAATAAATATTATTTTCTATTGGTCCCTTACTTTTATTTCCCATGATTATATGGACATGTTATAATTAATATATATATATATAATACAATTTATGACAAGTTCAATTGTCAACATAGTAATAACACTACAATATATAAAGTTTTCAATGAAATGAGACCATATGACTACAAATTGTTAAAAAAAAAAAATAGATTGAGCTTATTGAGAGATCAATTTTTCATTTTCATAATTTTATTAATTTTTTCAACGATTTTTCTTTTAAGCCCAAAATCTTGATTCAGATCAATGGCAACCCATCTTCTATCCGACTAGCTCAATGCAAATATTGCCATTACCCAGTTCAGTTGATGGTTCGTCTAGTCTCACCCAGTTCTTTAATTATTGATTGAGATGGTAAAAAAGTATGTCAACTTTTCACATTATTGCCCCTATTTATTTTTTTCCCTCAAGCTTTTTCCATAATTTTCAAGGGGTTAAGGGGTAAAATGGTCTATCAACTAGAAAGGCAAAACCCTTTATATACCATGGACCAAAGAAAGGTTCTAACAACTTACTTATATATAGGAATTAGGGATGTGTATTAAACGTAAAACTTGATCTAGTTTGACTCAACTCAGCTTAATCCAATCAAGAAAAAAAGCCAACTTGACGATTAGATCAGACTAATTGGACTAGGCTGGTTACCTTTGTAGATGGTACACTTGCAAAAAATAAAAATTAATCCGAGTCACGTCTAAACACAATATTTACAACAACCTTGACCAGACTAAGTTGGGGGGGCTACTTGTATGACTATATGATCTGGTCCGGTTTAGACCGATGCAATTTGTTTTCAAAAAAATTGCCCTAACCCTTCCCCTATACACATCTTCATGTTAGGATATCCTTGTTGTTGTACTCTCGATCTTTCCATTTACATTGTGTCTGTAGCTGCGAGGGATTGAGTTTAATTTGTTTCTTCCCTTCCTCATGCCGTCTCACTTTATTCAAATTCGAAGACTGTGACATGAGCAGATATCTGGTTGCTGAAGACAGAACGATGCATTGCAGTAGGGTGTGGAGAAGAAGAAGAAGATCATATAGATGAAGTGTGGAGAAGAAGAAGATCATATAGATGAAGTGTGGAGAAGAAGAAGATCAATGGCCTGAAGAACGACAAACTACAGATGAGGAATGAAGAAAGAGAAGATCTCGGGCCTGAAGAACGATGTAGACTACATATCGACATCTTCCCCCTCTCAAATCACTTGCCATGAATGAGAAACCTTTAGTTTTTTTTTATGCTCCTCCCCTCTTCTGCTTTGGTTAAATGATTTAATCATTAATTAAGAACTTAAAGTGGCAATCTAGTGGATAAGTCTCAAACCTGAAAGACCAAGCTCAATCTGGTTTTGTGTTGGTTAAGTTTATGTTGGACCAGACCACAGATTGCCTTACCTATCCTAGGTATATTTTCATATCAGACCATGGTTAAGTGCTAACCCAGTCGGGTATATATGATATTTGTTCAACCTTATAGAAACAAAAAGAGTACAAAAAACACTATAGGATGTCATGATATTTTGAAGCCATTAATAATGAGACTCTCACCTTAATCTCATATAGCTTTTTTTTTTTTCCTTTTTCTTTGCATATTTCATTAGACTTTTATGTAACTTTTTTTCCAATTTTTTATTTTTTAAATATATTATAATGCATTTTAGATACTAACACAATAATGATCTAGTAGCATAAAAGCTATCTAAGAAAAAATTGGATCCCATTTGTAATATTAAGCTAAACAGAAAAAAAAAATTGAAGCTATTGTTGTTCTTTTGCGCATGATATGCGATGATAAAAATCTCAATACGAGAGAGATAAATGGCTCGTTTCGAAGTCCGTTTGAGGATAATTTTTACGGAGTTCGAGATAAAACTAGGTTTGGAGAATAGATTTTTAGATAATAGCTTTTACCGATTTCGAGGCAAAACCTATGTTTTGAAAGGTAATTGTGTTTGTGAAGTTACTGACTTTTACGTAGTTCAAGGCAAAAAGTAAGTATGAAAGGAGAAAGAGAAAGAAAGAAAGAAAAATATGGAAGAGAAAATTTATTACGAGAGTGTGTGATTTGATAAGAAAATAACTTTTTTAAAATTTAGGTTTTAAACCGAGATTTTGTATACAAAATAATTTTTCTGAAAAATTATTATTTTGTAACTGAGATGCAAGCATGCTCAAAATCATATTTCTGTAAACAGTACACATTCACGTGAGCTGGAAACCTAGAAGGACTTGAAAGGGACCTGATGAGTGTGTAAACTCATTAATTACGACAAATTATTGAAAACCTCCTTTTGGGGTCAAGAATTCACTTAACAACATTTAAATTATGATTGTTTCCTTTTAAAATATACATGTAATAGCATCCGTCCTTTATATAATATAAAGTTTATTATAGTGCAACTATATAAGCCTATGTCTACTAATCGTTTCAGTTTACCAAGTTGTCTCTTGCATGCCCATTGATTTAGCGAGTGGTTCAAAAGGTTCAACCCATTAGAGAATTGTTGAATCTAATTAACCACAAAATAAATTTTATATAAAGAACCGAGGATAGCATACGGGTGTCTGTCTATTAAATTTGTGTTACAATAACAACACATTTCATATAGCTCACAAAAGAAGATAAGTCGTCCATGAGTACTGCGACAACTACTTTTGTTATGAAACCTACTAATTACCACTAATCAATCGAAATTTAAAGAGTGAAATAATGATGATTCTCTTGTATATCACTTGAATTTCTAGAATTTTCATATTATACATTTTTTGATAAAACTTGAAGAGAAAATAAGTTCTCTACATGTGCACTGCTAGTGATCTTTCTAAAACTTTTGTGAAAAAAAAATTGGAAAACAATTCTTATGCATATACTCATTTGAATGCCAACTAATTAATAACAAAGAGAAGAAACGCCATTATTGAGTTGTCTTTTATGGTGGATCTTGTCCCTACAAAAGGAAAACCCTAAATATATTATAATATCGTCGAACATATATACACGGCTACGTTTTGAATTTGACAAATAATTAAAAACAAACACACACATTAATTTATGATTTATGATATGAGGAATATATATATATATATA
>JANTPZ010122218.1:0-11944 GCA_025593235.1 Vachellia pachyceras | reverse complement strand
TCCACACTTATGAAATCTTCAAGTTGATATCATAAGGGACATGTCACAGACACCAGCATAGTTGTGTATTTATCAGGTAATCTTCCTTTCGCCCATATATCATTTTGATATACATCAACCGCTTTCCTAACATAGTACCTTGTCGCATCTATCATGATAATAGGATGTATGTTAAGGTAGCAATCATTGAAGTATACCTCCATGATAATGTCAAAGTTAAAGGACATAAGTAGAAATATTAATTTCATGGGACTCACACAACAATGAAGTAGGGATCCATTCACTTGCTTCCCTTTTACGGTTCTATAACACATGTGGTATGAATCACATGCTACGGTGTTTCTCTTATACTATAAGAGCGTACATCGTTTTAATACTTACTATCAACACCGTACAGACTTTTAGTCTAGATGTTCTCAACATCTAAACCCAAATTCTTCTATGTCTCATTTTCATATGACGTCAGTATTGAAGAATTTGTTGTCTGGTAACAGGCATCATGGGAGCGGGTTCCCGTGATTCGATCCATGTTTTATAGTTATATACATTGGATCTCATCTCGACATGCTACACAGTTGCTGAGGCGACACAATTTGTATTTCTTCTCTACCATATCAGCATTCCTGCTGCCTTACTGGTGAATACAAGTGTCTCATCTTTGCATACTCTTCCTGAGTATCAAAGGCGGTAGCTCGTGTGAGGGAGCCTACATCACCTGCCTATATGACATACTAGACATTGTATACTTGTACACAGACACATGAATTTAATCACAAATTCAATATACAGTGTCTACAATTTTACATTTCGCGCATACTAATAGCCCTTACATGTTTCTCAAACATTTCTTTGGCTATTGCTTTTACATTTTGCGTATACCAATAGCCCTTACATGTTTCTCAAATATTTCTTTGGCTATTGGTTTAGTCAGGGGATCTGCGACCACACCCTTGGTCGAAATGTGATGTACATTAATCACCTTCTGTGCTATATATTCTCTCACAAAGTTATACTTAATATCAATGCGCTTTGTCTTGCTATGATATTTGGGATCTTTCATGTAGGCTATGGCTGCAGTGTTGTCACAATATATTAACACAGGATTTCAACTCTCATTTCCAAATCCAAAGTGTTCAACCATATAGCCTCTTGCACTATCGTAGTGCAAGCTACAAACTCAGCTTCCATTGAATACAAGGCTATGCAAGTCTGCTTCTTGCCACTCTAACTTATGGCGCTATGATTTAGCAAGAAGGTATAATTTGAAGTTGATCTTCGTTCAACTTCGTCTCTGCCTACTTCAGTGTCAGAGAATCCAAGAAGCCGCAATTCGCTTCCTTGATAAGTTAGTGCATAATGCATTTTGCCCTTTAAGTATCACAGAATCCTTTTCACAGCTTTCCAATGCTGTTCACCAAGATTTGATTTGAACCTGGTCACAAGTCCAAGTGTGAAGCAAATATCTGGCCTTGTACACATCATTGCATACATTAGACTTCCAACGGCACTAGCATAAGGAACTCTTTCCATTCTCTTTTTAGCTGATTCAGTCTTGAGACACATTTCAAGATTCAAGCTGACTCCAGTAGCTACCTGGGTATCTAAGGGATTGCAGTCACTCATATTAAATCGTTTGAGAATTTTCTTAACTTAATTCTCTTGTGAAAAAAATAAAATTCTCTTTGAGCGATTCCGTTGGATCTTAACTCCAAGTATATATTCTGCTTCTCCCATGTCTTTCATCTCAAAATTCGATGACAGCTATTCTTTAACAACTAAGATCAAATTTAGGCTATTTTCGGCCAATAGTATATTGTCTACATATAATGACAACATCACAAAGTTATCATCAAATCGTTTGATATAGACGTAGTGGTCTTCTTTAATCATTTCAAAATTGTATGAGGTTATCGCTCTATGAAACCTCAGGTACCACTGTCTTGATGATTGCTTCGGTCCATAAATGGACTTCTTGAGCTTACAAAATTTGCTCTCTAAGCCTTTCTTTATGAAACCTAATGGTTGTACCATATAGATTTCTTCATCCAAGTCTCCGTTTAGAAATGCAATTCTCACATCCATTTGATGTAACTCTAGATCTAATATTGCCAGAATCAGTCTTATCGAATTAAAGTGTACAACAGGTGAGAAGGTGTCCTCATAATCGATACCTTCCTGTTGTGTATACCCATTCGCTACCAGACGTGCCTTGTGCTTATCAATTGATCCATCCACTTTCCTTTTTACTTTTGAGAACCCACTTATTCCCAATGGGCTTTCGACCTCTTGATAGGTCAACAAGTTCCAAGACTTGATTCTTTCTCATTGAATCAATTTCTTCTTCCATTACTTTCTTCCATTCATCTTTGGCAGGGCACAACAAGGCTTCTTGTACAGAACGTGGCTCGTCATCTCCATCTGGAGTGACCATGAGTGCTTCTCCTCTATTTAGAAGCGCCTCTTTGGTACATTTTCCTTGTCACTCTTTCTTGTAGAGACCTCTTATCTCTTTCGTCTCTTTTGTCTAGGCCTTTGCAAAGGCTTTTATGAGCCTTTTAATCTCCCACTCAGATCGATATATTGAGACGATTGGGGATCATTAGATCGATCTACACTACCATTTTATGTCTCGTAAAGAGATTCTGTTCGAATTATGTCTCCCTGCCAGGAAATTCTGTTTTAAAAATACGACATCCCTTAATTCAATTTCAGTTACTGTTCCATCTTCGTTTTCACTTATGAAAACATATCCTTTTGATTCTTTTGAGTATCTTGTAAGGATATATATCTTTCCTCTAGGACCCAACTTCCCGTACTCGTGGGAATTATCATGAACATAAGCAGCCGACCCCCGGGGTCTTAAGATACTTAAATCTGGCTTGCGTATCGTCCATTACTCATAGGGTGTGGAAGTAACTACTTTTGAGGGTACACGGTTAAGTATAAAGGCTGCTGATAATAAGGCATCACCCCAATACGAAATTTGCAGGTTTGCTTGAGCCATCATCAACCTAACCATGTTTAGAAGAGTCATATTTCTTCTTTCGGACACTCCATTTTGTTGCTGAGTGCTAGGGATAGTCAACTGCCTAATTATCCCTTTTCCTTCACAGAGCTCTTTAAACTGATCGGATAAGTATTCACGGCCTTAGTCAGTATGTAATACTTTAATTTTACATTCTATTTGATTATCTACCTCATTCATGTATCGTCTAAAACACTCTAGGCTTCATACTTATGTGAGATCAAATGGACATGACCATGTTGTGAAAAGTCATCAGTGAAGGTAAAGAAATACCAAGCTCTGTGCCTTGCCCTCACACTCATGGGATCGTGTATATCAGAATGGACCAAATCCAATGGATTTTCAACTCTGGTTTCTGAACTGAAAGGTTTTCTAGTTGCCTTGCCATCTAAACAATTTTCATATAAGGCCATTTCCATGTCTGGTTTTCACCTAGAAACCCTTCTTTTACCAGTTTAATCATTTGATTCTAACTTATGTGCCATGGTTAGCATGTAAGATATTCATGCCAACTATTATATTGGAGGAATTAACAAAACAGTCATGCAAGTCGAAATCACCAATAACACCCATAACAAAGAACTTCCTTGAAAGAAAAGTTAAACCGTAAAAGGTTTTGTTGCCAAAAATGTGAGCAACCTTGCCATGAAAGTTCACATCAAACCCATAATTCAAAAAGACATAGTACAGAAACTAAATTCTGTCGGATGTCCGGTGCATAAAGTACATCATGTAAGATTAAGGTCTTTCCACCACGTAGAGATAATTTGCAGGTGCCTATATCTTTAACCTCGATCTTTGCTTTATTGCCAACATAAAGGCATTTACATTGATGCGATAACCGACGGTAATCCACGAAGGATCCTCAATCCTTCGTTACATGATCTATTGAGCCTGAGTCCAAAGTATAAGAAGAAGATCTACGTTCAGTGAGAAAAGAGGTACTCGATACATAAGGATCGTGTGAATTCACATAATTCACCAGTACCTTTTCACAGTCATTTCGCCTAGGGCAGTCCCTTGCAAAGTGACCCATCTTTAGGCAGACAGTATTTGACCTTATTCAGGTCAACTCTCTTTATGCCGCCTTTAGATCCCTTCTTCTTAAATTGTTCTCTGCCCCTTTTGAATTTAGGGACATCCTTCCTACCTTTTCCAAGAAATTTCTTACCATTTTTAAAATCGGCCTTGGCATTGGAAGTGCCTACTTCCTTGGTGTAATAGGCATACCCAGAAGTCTTATACGCCTCCAGGCATTCATCCTCAAGCACAAGGTGCTTCACAGCATCATTAAAAGTGATGATGTCATCGTTGTGGGTTAAGTTGACTTTCATATGTTGCCAACTATGGGAAAGTGACCTGATTACAGCCTACACTTGCTACTCATCAGTCATTGTATGTCCAACTTCCTGGAGTTCTCTAATCATGTTTGACATGTCTCGAACGCGCTGCTTCATGGGCGTATTATCCCGAAGCTCATATGTGTCAAACTTGATTATCAACCTCCTAAGCTTAGTGGTCGAAGTTCCACCAAACTCATCTTTGAGAGCCGCCCACATGGCATGTGCATTTGGATGCTTTTCATACTAGCACATTAGGTCATTCTCCATTGGGCTCAGCAAGTGACTCTTGCAATGCTATTCTTTTTCCATGCCTGGTATAACTCCAAGTTCCTTTTATGCTGGGTTGAAGTCCCAACTTCAGGTTCCACCAAAATGGTGGTCAGTGGCTCAAGAGCCTCATGTTCCTCCAACATATATGCACCTTACGGTGCTAGATATCCTAGTCGTCACCATTCAGCTTACCCCCTTTATTCAACTCGGCAATTATGCTTTTCATTGCCAATTTCTGGTCTAAGGTGACAGGGTATCATTTCAATAAATATTTCTCATATAGCTGAGTTTTTAGCGATTATGTAGCACATCACAGTATACAATGTCTTATACTTATATTATTCTTAACAAGAAGATAATTTGATCACTAGATTTGCGATCAGGAGAATACGTTTGTACCTCCCATCACACGAACACTAGTAACTACATTATTTCTTTCAAGAATTTTATAAGTACTTCTTGAATCGCTAACTTTTAGAAGTTTCGTTTTCTCCTTTTGGAATTTGAGTAAGGCAATGGAAGCACTTTTGGAGCCTAATTCTTTCTCCTTTTCTGAAAAATGGGACGGAACTCCATCAGCCGGTGTCTACTTTTCGCATTCTTGGTCTCCACATTCTCGTCTTGAAGAGATCTACACTATGGATATGTTTTCTAAGCCTAGAGACGTCGTATTCCGAGAACCCAGATTTGGATCTCTGTTATTGGGTTTCGTTTTCCCATTTCATTTTCATCGTTTCGGTTTAGAGGCATGAATTTCAAACCATATATTCACACAAATCACAGACATGCTTGAAATTTGAACCAAAAATTGAAACGGCATGCTATACAGGAAAGTAAGAAATATACATACACATATATCTCAATTAAACATGCTAGCGGAAATTCATGAACAGTGAGTAATTGCCATAGAGCATGCATGGTAAGCAAAAGATCATAGTAATGGACATGCTTTAATCATATACTCAAATTTTCATGATTAAACCAACAATAGTTCATATCTATGCCGAAGAGAAATGCCTCAGGAACCTAATAGCTCTGATACCACTGAAGAATTTTGGGCATACTTGGAGATGACGAATTACGAATCTGCAGATACCCACGCGAAATTCATATCACAATTGTGGATCCAAACACAAGACACAGTAAAAACACCGAAGGCAAGAAGAGAGGAGATGAGAGGATTCTTTGGTAGGGAAAGGTTATGGAAAAGACTCATTTTCTCTGTGCGTTATGTCTCCTGCCTTTGGGGAACCACTTCCTCCCTCTTATAGCTTCCCACTAGGGTTCATGTTTACACATTTGACCTAGCCCATGGACTTGGGCCTAATCCATCAAGGGTGGCCCATATTTCAACAGTCCGTTTAATGTCTTGTCCTGTTCCAACAACGTTGGAAAAATGGAAATTGAAAGCGTCGGTTTTGTTTGGATTAATTTATTTATGGGAAGGAATATGAACATTGAGGTCGCTGTTATCCAAGGCTTCATCTCAGAGAGGTAACTTAAATGCTTTGTCCCGTGGCAACCAAAGGGCAGATGCCATTTCATGTCCAGAAATACCCAGAAAGGTCGAATGAGTCATCCACTGAAGATGCTTCTTCAGCGTTATACGAAATTAAAGATGCAAAATCAAAGTGCAGTACTGCAAAAGTATTCGTACTTGACGCTTTATTCGGGTGGGTAAATGCGCAATATCCCATTAACAATTTAAACAAGTGTTTTGTGTTGTGTGAATCGGGCCTTTTACGAATTCCCACATGCTCATGCAACTAAATTATCTGCAATTTTCTCTTGCAACCAACTTTCTCTCATCACTCTGCTTCCCGAAAAGATCAATATTGTGATTCTTCTAACTTTGTAATCCTCCCTTTTGCAGTCTCAATGCCCTCTCTACACTCTATACCATTCCTTGTGGCATCGGTGCTGCAGCAAGGTTAATTACAAAACAACAGATGACCTTTAAATTTGTACTACTATATTATATATAATATACAATGTTCAGTTCTTAGAGATCCAGTTGATTACTTTGAAGAGATTAATGAAGCTAAATAATTTATTTAATAATAGTATAAATTACATAACATCTCTGAAATTTTTATACATGTCATTAGATTATATATCAGTTTATATGTTAAGCAAACTAATTTAGAAAAAAATGATGAATATAAATACTTTTAGAGTAATTAATTTAGCTTCCTTAATCTCCCAAAATAAGTCAACTGGGTCTTCTATTAAGGACCGTAGGTAATACACACATATAAATTAATAGTATGTGTCTTCTAATATTTCTTGTGTTCATATGATGACAGTACAAGGATTTCAAATGAATTAGGAGCTAGCAATCCAAATGCTGCAAGAGTGGCTGTGGTGGCATCAATGTCTTTAGCAGTATTAGAGACAACGGTCATAAGTGGAACCCTCTTTTTCTGTCGTCGTCTCTTTGGTTACGTTTTCAGCAACGAGAAGGAAGTTGTTGATTATGTCACTCTTATGTCTCCTCTGGTTTCTCTCTCTGTTATATTCGACGGCTTAGGAGGAGTTCTCACAGGTATATGCATATCTTCTGCTTTAATATTCCCTCCCATATTTATAAAACCCCCTGTTGTATTTTTTTAATTAAAGAAGATAAATAAACTGATATATTTATCATTTTCTCTAAAGTAATTTATCTAAATTATAAATATATATATAATTCAATAATAGATAAAAGTTTTCAAAATACTTATAATCTGAAGCAGTTTATTTAGCTTTTTTAATCTCTCCAAAAAATTCAACTAGAACTTATATTAAGTACTGAATATGACATAAGGAGTCCCTACATGTTTCATAATATGACATATTTCATCTAAAGGATTAATATTCTTTTGCATAGTATCCTTAGCTAACTATAAAACTTGCTAACAAATTAATCAAACTCCAATGACTTATATATTGAGGGTGATTTTTTTTTTTGTTTTACAAGAAATAACTGAGTTCAAGTTAAAATTTTTAGCTAATTTCGTTATCTGAAATTGTTTTTAGATGCTTGTAATAAGAATTGGATGGAGGGAGTAAATAGCATGAAAGAAAACTAGGGCCTTGTTTGATTCTATTTTTAATTTTTTATGTTCTTATTTATAGAGGAGTTCTGTGAAATTATTTTTCAAAAAAAAAAGTTTTGGAAAGAAAAAGGAAAAAATATTTGTTTGAATGCTTGTTCTGCAAAAAAAAAAAAAAAACCTTTCTCTACCTCTTTTCCAATTACACAGAGCTATAAACAGGTAAAATTTGTTCTGATTTTTTTATTTTTTATAACACATCATTTTTTGGCAAAACACTTAAACTAAGTTTTTTTTAATTTTTGTTTTAAAAATAAAAAATTTCCTGATTTTTTGGGAATAGGGATTGCTAGAGGATGTGGATGGCAACACATTGGGGCTTACATAAACCTTGCAGCCTACTATTTTTGTGGCATTCCAGTGGCTGCTATTTTGAGTTTCTGGGTAAAGCTGAGAGGAAGAGGCCTTTGGATTGGCATTCAGTTTGGCTGTTTTGTCCAAAATGTTCTTCTTGCAATCATCACTTGCCGCATCAATTGGAAACAGCAGGTAATTAAACACTTGATTTTTCAATGAGATTTAGATTAGATTTATACAATAGCTGGGCTCTAGTGCACTGTATCAAGTCTGAATCATTGAGTCTATATGTTCGGATCTGGGTCAAATCTTCAAGAACGGTGGCACAAGAAATGCACCGTACAAGAGAGAACAGGAGAGATAGTTAGATAACTTAATAGCTTGACTGAGGGAGTCAAGCTGAAGATATTGAATGTTGTGATCGCTCATAATTATATAAAAAAAAATCTAAGGTGCATTTAGCACTCTAAAGTATTTTTGGGTGCATCTAATGTTTTAAGTATTTTGTGGTGCATCCACTATCTTAAAATATTTTTTCAGATACATCCAGCATCTTAAAGTACTTCCTTTACATTGGTGTTGGATACATAAAAAAATATTTTAAGGCTTTAAACATACCTGAAAAAATACTCCATAATACTGAATGCACAAAAAAATATTTTTCTGTGCTGGATGCATTTAAAAATTACTTCAAGATGTTGAACAAAATACTTTAGGATATTGGATATACCTCTACCCTTATATAAATCTATAATTTTACCATAATATTCCTAGCTTGTTATCGAACTAACCATCAGCTTAATTAATGCGATATTGGAGAATAAATTAAATTATCGTCTAACTTGTATTTTAGTCATGTGAGAAGTCTAAGGCAGCCTCCCAAAGTCCTTCAGAGTCACACTATTTACCAATAATGAGCATGGTTTAGAACTTTAGATCGTTTATGTGGTTTAGATTCTGAAGGAATCTTATTTTTGGCTTTGATACTTGTGAATGTGCAGGCCATTGATGCAAGGAGGAGGCTCTTTGAAGAACAGTTTGCAGTGGATAATGGACTCATATGACGATCAATCAACTTTTCCTTTCTTCATTTTCTTAAAATAAGAACCCCCCCAACCTCCCACCACGAGATAGAACTATTTTTTCATCCTCAGTCCCTGGTACACTTAATTTTGTAAAATAATAGAGAATAGGGGAAATTGCATTCATGACCCAAACAAGGAAATTTGATCTGAGTTTTATAAATATTCTTTATAGTTTGATCAAGTTTTAGTTTTGGCTCATAATTTCTCATACAGTCTAAAAGGTGTCTTTTTTTGAAAAATATATATATAGCTGTGAGCCCCTACTTTTGTTGTACCCTCTTCTTCCTGCTCCTCGTCTTCCTTCTCAAGTGTTGGCAGGGAAATAAGAATATAGAAAAACATTTACATATGGTCGTCATAGAGTCATAGAGTTCCGCTATGACACATTTCTACTTATTCATTTCAGAGTTTAGCTAATACACAGGCATATACTAGAAAGCAAAGAAAATATACAAAAATGATATAAACTTGAGAGATCGTGATGTTCTTGGAAGACGTTGGCCTTGTGCTTGCGATCCACCGTAGGAGTGGCTGATACTGTGGCCGAAGAGATCTTCACCGCCGGCTCGAGGAACTTGAAGGTTCTACCTCGTGTGAAGATTGATTTGGCAAAGGCCGCTCCAAACGATCGAGTTCGGTGCATCTGAGATGGTCGTTCCTGGTATTAGCAGCTAGGAGCAATAACCCAAGTGTGAATGTTCTAGTAACTCAGCTTTGGGTGTTTGTGTCTTCATTGCCCCTTCATTACAAATTTCAAAAAAACCATATCTAAAAAAAATATATGAATAAGCACCTGAAGATTTGGGTAAAACCAAGGGGGATTGTAACCTCCAAGGTGATGATGGCTTTGGAGAGGAGGAAGACGAAGAGGGGGCTGGAGAGGAGGAAGGAGATTCACACACTGAAAGATTTTGAAGTTGGGGGTTTATAACATTTTCTTTTAAACCGCACCTATTAAGTGGGATTTAAAAAGAGCCCTTGAGTACAATCTAAAAATCATCTTTTTAGACTACATCTATTGACTAAAAATTTATATTCTTATTTATAAAAATGTCACCGATTATATTTTTTTAAGACTATATCTTCTAAACCAGTCTACAATGGATAGTCCAAATAAGGATGTTTTTACTAGAGAATGCTTGACATGGAAAGTCACACCAGCAAGTCATTCGTTATTGCAATGGCCATATCAGTCGCCATGCTGAACCATGAATCTTTCATCATAGAATGAGTAGTGCTATGGTTTATCCTACTAATTGTTGGTGGCTCATGCTTCGTTTTTTCTGTTACTACCTTGGACCTTCGATTCTTTATATAAGATTCATTTTGTAATTTAATTTGAACTACAAAGTGGATACTACGTTAAGGATCATAGGTATTATGTTGTTACTGTGTTTTCTGCTTTTTCCCTATTCGCTGTAAGGTTCTCTACTGTTTTTTTAACTATCTTTTGTGCTGGAACCGAGCCATCCTGGCCTTTGCTTCCCCATCCAAGTACTTGGTAGTGATCATATAGGCATCCTCACAATGTCAAACATCAGCAAGGATGTAGACGTAGTGAATTGCTGGGATCAGCCGATTCTTATAACGCCTGTGGGGTGTATTTTTGGGAAGTCCGGTCATCAACAGCCTTGCTTTAAAGCAATAATGTTTGAGGAGCTATAGGATCATGAATGTGAGCATCTCTCCTAACGAAAATTTGAATATTGATTTACCATATTGAGAAGGACTAGCCCCTTCATCTAGATTCCATCCTCATTGTTTGTGCTTTGTCATCTTGAGAAGCGGGCGAAATGAAGAAGACTGGTCTTTGAAATCGGCTATGCATACCTCTTTCTTGGTGGCATTTTAATGGGCTTCCAACTAGTTAATGCCTGAGTTTGCATTTTTTTTTTTGCCCGAAGGCCTGAGTTTGTATTAACGGAGGTGTCTCTAGGCCTTTTTTTTTTGGTTATGTTGATACTCTTTATACTTTGGGCATATCAAATGTTAAGGACCGCTTAACTTGTGTAAGGGGCCCTTTGCTATACATAACATTACCTCGAATCTTTTTTATATAAGATCTTGAACGAGATCTTATGTTAATGATGTGTTGAAGTATTGCATAAGTTTTGAATTCATGTTGAAAGAGAAGTTTTATAGTACTTCAAACATGATATTTTTTGTAGAATGATAAAAGAAAAACAGTTAGTGTGATTCGAATTCTTGGTTCATGTTTTTCTAACGTGAGCCGCTTGACAAATTTTCTTTTTCAGCCACATGTATAGCAGGTTAGTTGGCATGTATATGAGACTGATATAAACAAAATATTGCACGAAATTTTTTCATATGTATTATTAAACAAAATCAATTGAGATCAGTCCTATCACTGTTCAAATATGACTCAGTAAATCAGAGTCACTGTCGATGAAGGATTTCGGGCGTACCTGGAGATGACGAATTACGAATCTGCAGATACCCACGCAGAATTCGGATCACAATGGTGGATCCAAACACAAGACACTGCAAAAACACTGAAGCCAAGAGGAGAGAAAATAAGAGGATTCTCTGATAGGAAAAGGTTATAGAGAAGACTCGTTTTATCTGTGCGTTTTTATGTCTCATACATCCTAGATTTAACCAAAAATACATTTTTACTTTGACGAATCTAATCCCTCCTAAGTCATCATAAGACTTAGATCGTCTTTCTCGTATGCGTGGTGTCCACACTTATGAAATCTTCAAGTTGATATCATAAGGGACATGTCACAGACACCAGCATAGTTGTGTATTTATCAGGTAATCTTCCTTTCGCCCATATATCATTTTGATATACATCAACCGCTTTCC
>JANTPZ010122217.1:0-15348 GCA_025593235.1 Vachellia pachyceras | reverse complement strand
CCACAAAATCTAGATTTCGTAACTGGATCCAAACATGCTCTGAAATAGGTTATCAACTCAGTCAATTTAATCAAATATGGTTCGAGTTATTTTTTTAGTGATTTATTTTTTTATGCTAATAATAATACTTATTAATGTTAAATGTTGGAGATGACCTGTATGTATGCTTATATATTAATTTTTTAAGTTGTATTTTTATTATTTTAGTTTTTTAATGTTAATTTTGTATTGTTAAGTTAAAATTTTGTCTTTATAAAGGGGAAAAAAATTACATTGAGGTCTCTACACTGGCAATCCACCAGACGGCCCAATCTCAAGCTGGTGTGGGACCAAACCTTGTGAGGTCTATACTAAACCTAGGGTGTGTTTGGGAATCCATTCGGAGAAAGAAGTTTATGGATTCTGAAAAGAATTTACAGATTTTGAGATGGTTTTTACGGATTTCAAAATGATTTTGTCTTGACTTGCGTACACTGTTAGAAATAAGTTCTTTCCAAACATACACCTAATCTCGGGTTGGGTACCAAAGTTATTAGATGAGATCCATGCGTAATCCTACTGCACATCATACACACTTTTCAATTTTGTTTTTTCAGCATTTTTATTTTAATTTTGTGAAAAATGTCTATGTAAAAAACGTTACAAATATCTTTATTTACATATGTTTCATAATGTGTCCGTTTTTATGAAAACGAATGTGAGAAATAAGAGATCCCACCCCCGTCCATAAATAATGGGGTGGAATCACAACTTTTATTTTAAAATGTTTTTCTTTTAATACAATTTTATTAAGAGATTTTTATTAATGAATAATTCCAATACATATTATTAAACAAAATTTGTAGAGAAATGAACATGAATTCATTACAAACAAAATGTTGCTCATTAATAAAAAAAATTGATATATATGAATCTAACAAGTTACTCGCCTAGGATGTTCTTGATGTAACTGTAAAATTGTTCAATTGTTGAATAAATCGACTATGGACTGATCAATAAAGTTTTATTTTATGACAATGTAAGCACAGCTTTTCTCATTTTTTCCAAAAAGGGTCATATTTTTTTGTGCAACATGTTTAAATAAATTGGGTTTTGGGATAACGTCTCGGTCAGAACATGCCTTGAAGTTAAGCAAGGACTTACATACCAACCATCAACAAAATCTTTATATCATCAACGAGGTCTAAACTTATGTGGAAATTCCTTAGTCTTTACCAACAAGACCAGAGTTTATTAGTAAAACAATCATATTTTTCCTTCCGTTGAACAAATCATATAAACAAATTCTACCGACTTATCAATTTCTTACATGGTAGCAATTTATCTTCTCATCAAAAAAAGGTTGGCAAATTAGCCCGCCGTGGGTGTGGGTCAAAAAGTCCCACATCCAAACAAGCCAACTTTTGCATTGCCTTATTAGGCTCAACCCGAAGGTTGAACCCACATTGACAACTTTAAATATGAGGTAAGAATTCACCCTACATTGGACTTAGCCCCTATTTCCAGAGGTAAGAATTCACCATACATTTAATACATCATAACATAATATCTTGTGTATTTCATCCCATGTATCATTTGATGCCAAATGATATCTTTGCATTGGAAAAATCTGAGAAGTCAAAAGTTGGATAACCAAATTTATGAATTTCGTGAATGATTTTCATCGTCTTCTTTTCATCCCTATGGACCATATATAGAGACACAATATACGGTTACCGAATCCCACATATAATTGACTTACATAGTTGTGTGCGCGTGTGTGTATCCTGTTATACCAGTTAAAAATGGCTTCTTCTTTGGGACACAAGTCGAAACTTGATTGGCAGAAGAATAAGATATTTTCTACCATCATCTTTCCTTTATCCTGATCTCTCCTGGGAAATGGCACTTCCACTAAAGCTAGCGAAAGATGAAGAAGCAAGATCCAGAACATATCTCTGATATTGATGTGACAATTAAGCTGGTTTAAACTGGATCAAACAGAGAGATAACACAATCATTCTAGTACGTGAAAGAAAATATCTCAATAAAATGAAAATCATGCCCAGCAAAGTCGCGTGTAATAGCAAGAGTAGAAGATGATAGACTCTGGAATGTGTTATTATTCCTCCAAGCAAGTGTTGCCGCTTGGTCTGCTTCTATTGGCCAACAGTTGGGCGCTAAGAAAGTGATGCCCCCATCGTGTCGCTTTTTACTGCAAATTCACGGCCGTTCATTATTCTGCAGCTTGACACTGACACCCGCATGAGAACAACATCAAGGTGGGCCCCATCACTCTACGTGTCCTCCCCACAATGGCCATCGTCTCCTGTACATATAGCCACCCCGCTGTGAAGTCTATCTCTAATGAAGCAGAGATCCATTTCATGTACTGCTTCACCAACCTTACACAGTCCTCTTTTTCCTTCGTTCACCTTCTTCCTAGCTTCTCTAGCTAGTTGAAGTTGATAACATGCTACTACGAAGCTCGTCTGCTCCAATTCCAAGTTCATGCTTACCTCATTCACAAGAATCAGATCTGGTTCTTCAGCACCTTCCCAGAACGAGATCATCAGTTGCATGTATTAGCCAACCATTATCTGAACCAGACCTTAGCTCAAGGTCGAAGAAGAAGAAGAAAACCTGTCTACCACCTAGTAACGTTGTCAGGAATCCAGAGAGAAACAAGGTCAGACAATGTGATCACCAAGTAGTAGTAGGGAGGAGGAGGAGGAGGAGGAGGAGGAGGAGGAGGAGGAGAACCACGACAGGAAGCTTCACTTTCAGTTAAAGAACTGTTTTCTTGCTGTGGTTTGGATCATGAGGTAGTCAAGTTGGAGGCTGATGATGAGAGAGAGAAATATAATATGGTACAGAGTTTAGTGTTGGGAGGTGGAGGTAAAGGATCTGACGGTGGACATGGAAATAAATGGGATTACTCAGAAGGTAGTAATAATGGGAGAGATAATACTAATGCTTATTATCAGAAGATGATTGAAGCAAACCCAGATAATGCTCTTTTTCTTGGGAATTATGCACGCTTCTTGAAAGAGGTAAGCTTGATGATCACACTGTAGTAAGAAAGTTATTCAAATTTTTTTTTTTCATTTGAATTTTTCTGATATGATAATTCGATATTTGCAAATAGGCTTGTGGAGATTATCCTAAAGCAGAGGAGTATCTGGAGAGAGCCATTTTGGCTAATCCAGGTGATGGTAGTGTTCTGTCACTCTATGCAGATCTAATATGGAAAACACACAAGAATGCCGATCGAGCTGAAGGATATTTTGATCAAGCTATTAAAAGTTCCCCTAATGATTGGTAAGAAAACCAACCACCCTTGTGACTTTTCATTCCCGAATATGTTATACACACTACAGATTCTATTTCCTGATTAATCGGTGCAGATGCATTTGTTTAGGTGATGTAAGTTTGGTTTATAAGATCCTTTTTTTATTCTCACATTCTATGCATTTAGAATACATTTGGTCTCACATGGACTAATTGAAAGATGAAGTATAATCCTTTCAAAATTGTTTTTTTATAGAAAGACAAATCTAATATATACCTAGTTCACTAAAATCTAATACTAGAAACATGTGAGATATGAAACCCAGCGCCCTTTGTCGTGTTTTCTTTTTTTTGTTGTCTTATTCTATCTTGGTTTGTTGATAAAAAGTATTGAAAAAGCCTTAAAATCTGCAGCTATGTTCTAGCTTCATATGCTAAATTCCTTTGGGATGCTGAGGAGGATGAAGAAGATAAAGAATCAAAAAAGAAATCAGATCACAACCATGCATATCCAGTACTGGATCCATTCGAAGGAACTAATCACCACCACTACGCTCGTTTGCCTTCAGCCTCATAATAGTCTTGTTACTTATCTCTGTCTCGTATATATTTCAGGAAATCAACTTTCAAGATTGATAAAGGTAATGACGCAGTCTAGCTTTAGTTCTTGGGGGATGACAGACAAAAACCTGATTTCTTTTTTTTTTTTTAAGATCTTGCTATCAAATTTTCAACTAAAAACACAGAAAACCAATGTGTTTTACAGCTATGTTTAACATTTAAGCAATTTGATAGCAAACATCTAAGCAACTTCACAAGTCTAGTCTAGTCCTTCTAAAATCATGAATCAGGTTTTGTAAAGAACACAGGACTGTATCATTATGAAGTATGTGAAGAAAGAGCAGTAGTTTGTTTCTGCAACCATATGATCTTCTCTTGATATTCCTCGAGTTCATTTGGGAACATGGTAAAGTGGTGAAGAATATATGAAGGAAATTATCTCGTTTTATGGAAAAACACTATTGAACGCACGTTTGACTTTTTCAAACAGAACTCTTGCCAATGTGTAGCTGAATGTAATAATGGTAATAATTGCTTTGAAAGAATATTGACATTGCAAAAACGTTGATGGAGCAACAGTAGGTTTGCTGCCATCTCACTTAAACATCGCGGGTTAAAATTTTGATAACAACCTTACTTTAATCCCCTGCTAGACTCCATCTCACGTGAGCTGTATGCAGTGAGCTACTCTCTAGTTTGGCGTAAACTTTAACCTCAATGTTTCAAATACTCTCGAGTGTGCAGGAGCTTTAAACAAACTCACAATCCTATTGATCAAGTGTTGGTGGGGCTTGAGACATTATGGCCTTTTTTTGTCTCTTTTACATGATGGTCCCTCTTTTGTGGCACGGAACAATTTCTATATCCATCACCCATTGTATCTGTCTCTTTTGCTTTCTTTAACATTGTCGAATTGATTATAAACATCGTCATTATTCACCCACAACTTATTCAAAATAGCGACGTCAAAAACACTAATCTTCTCATTTTATGCAACTGAATCTCCTTAGAGAGATCTAAAATCTGACTTAATAAAACCAGCTTATATCTCTTTTTAATATTATTGGACTTAAGTCTATAAAAAGAAAAATCTAAACTCAGATAAACTTGAACAGATTATTACAGAAACATTACGGTGCTAATTTTTATTTTCATCTAGGTCCTGATAACTGAACACAAGAAAGGGGCACATTACTGTAAAAAGAAGCCTGTGTGGATGAAGAAGCTTGTTCACTACCCATTTTTAGGAATGATGAATAAGAACTTGAAGCGGACAATGATGGTGGCTCAGGTACTGGGATAAGACCTTCAAGCATTTGAACAACCTTAGTCATTGGAGGCCTTAAACTCATGTCATCTTGTATACACCACAAAGCAACCTTAGCTGCAATGAAAAATCTTTCATCATTCTCTTCAATGTCTATCATTGGGTCAAGAACTTGTTTCAGTATCCCTTCTTCCATCATCCTGAAGGCGTACGAAGGAAAGTGCACTTTCTCGGAGCCTTCCCATTGATCATAATTCCTCCTTCCTCCAATAATCTCAAGCAGCACCATCCCATAGCTGTACACATCACTCTTTTCAGAAATTGCATAGTTGGTGATCCATTCCGGCGCTAAATACCCTCTTGTTCCCCTTAGTGTTGTGAAGACATGGCTTTGTTCGCGGCTCATGAGCTTAGACAAACCAAAATCCGAAACTTTAGCCATGAAGTTTTCATCAAGAAGGACATTCTCTGGTTTGATATCACAGTGTACGATCTTCACTTCACACTCCTCATGAAGATAGGCCAATCCTCTTGCTGTGCCTAATGCAATGTTGAATCTGGTGTTCCAATTCAACAAGAATGCATTTTCATGGCTTCTAAAGATCCATTTGTTCAGAGAGCCTCTTGCCATGTACTCGTACACAAGAAGGCGATGAGGGCCTTCGGCGCAGAAGCCCTTCAGCTTCACCAGATGAACATGGTGAATGCTTCCAATGCTAGAAACTTCAGCTCTGAATTCTTTTGCCCCTTGTCCTAGTCCTTCAAGTTTCTTCACAGCCAACTGAGATCCATCCTCAAGCACACCTAGATAAACTGAGCCAAACCCTCCTTCACCAATTTTTGAAGAGAAGTTCTTGGTGGCTTTACTTAGAGTACTGTAATTAAAACGAGTTGGCAGGCCATGATGAAGACTTTCCAAGAAATCATCCTCCTCCAATGTTTCTGGAGAATCCTCTAACAGATGCTTGTTTTTGTAGTAATGCCAGAACCCTAACACAAGTCCAATGATAATCAGAATTGTGAAAATAACTGCAACAACGACTAGTACAGTCAGATTCTTTCCTTTCCTTCCATCTCCATCTTCAATAGAGATCTTCATGAATGAAACATAGCATCCGGAATTCGCCTTAGAGCGTTGGAAACTCCCGGTCTGATCAAAATGGTAGCACTTTCCTGTACTGTTTTCAAAGAAAAGCACAAGGCAAGAACAGTTTCTCAAGCAGCCTTCTTTACAAGCACTCAAGGATGATGATTTAGAAACCGGCTGAACATACTTGAGGGCGAAGTAATCGAGTTTTTCGCCAACATAAATCAGGTCTTCTTTTCCTTGGGTTCTAGGACATGATGAGGTGCCGGTATTGTTCCGAGGAGGCTTGCAATTGAAACGAGATTTGAGAAGTTCAGGACATTCACACCAGTTCTCAAAGAAGCAAACATAATAAGGATCACAAGGCTCAGCAATTCCACAGGGATCTTGTGGTATTCTAGTTGCTTCTGGGGTAACAGATTTTCCCTTGTTAAGATCATAAAAAGAGATTGCACCAGTAGGATCTAATATAGCAGCCCACATTGCTGTAGCATCAGATTTATCAGAGAACACAGATTTCCATTTCAAAGCTCCATTTTTGTCATAGAAATTCCAAGAATTTGAAACCAAAGAAGCAGAATGAAAATGAACCCACGTACTGACATTACTTTCACTTGATAATGACCAATATATCTGGGGAGGTTCATATCCAGCGTACAAAACCAAATCACCAGACATAAAAGTGAGAAAACTAAACAAGTTATTGCGGTTGGGGAAGCTTTTGAGACTCATTCCTTCAACAAAAAGTTGATCAGGCAAAAGGGTATCAGTAGGATGAGTAAAACTCTGCCAAATAACTTTTCCTTCTTCATCAATAATCACCAAATTCCCTGAATCCTTCAGTTCCATGGCTGTAACTTTACGTCCTCCTGTGTTTGTTGCCCAAACCACACCACCTTCTCTTTCCAAATACGCATTCCCAGTATTGTCAAACACAAATTTATCAGTGTCTCTAACCAGTAAGCCTCTGTTCGCAGTCCAAACAACTTTATAGCTTTTCAAGTGAATCACAACCAAAACAAACAAGGTAACATCGAGGGTACCGAAGAATCCAAAAGCGAAAACTGAGTTGTTGGATAGTAAGAACAATCCACCATGGACATCATCCCAGTCCATCTGAGATGCTTCGAATCTGGGATAAATCTGGCTTATTTGTTGTTGATGGTCGGCCAAACACAGTCTTAGCAGAAAAAACACGGAGATAAACAAGGTTCTACTTCTGTGCAAGCTCATGTTTCTCGAACTGCATCAAAGGACTTTTGGGTTTTACTAAATAAACCAAAAGGGAAACTTGAGTGGCAAAGGAAGAGAGTGAAGAGTTGTTGGTAAATTCTACTGTTTACGAATAGGATGAAGTTCTTAGCTTCACCTCCATGTGGATTATGTTTATGGTAGGCAGGCGCGTAGGAGATATTTTTGGCGTGAGGTCCTTTTGTGGTTGTGATTAGCAGTTGAAAAATCGATTGGGGAATTACTTTTGATTATAATATATTTTAGAAATTGATTTTTATCATAATACATTTGGAAAAATTAAAACTTGTTTAAAAAACCGTTATAAAAGTGACTTTTATTACAAAGTAACTTAAAAAATAAATCTCATTAAATAATACATATATACTTATATATTTTTATTTTATATTGTGATAAAATTAAAGAAAAATAAAATGATAAAAGTACTGAAATGCATTTTTGGTAGAATAAATTTTTTCTCCCTCTCCTTCCCTCAGAATACATTTAGGAAGCCAAAGTGCATTGGGACCCTCAGAATGCATTTTTCCCATAGTCGTTATCAAACATTCCTCCTCTCCCCATCGTGCATTCCTTTGTCTAGAATGCATTCCCTAATTTCTCGACGGATTTCTAAACGATGCCAAATTTGTGAGTTTGTGTCTAATTTTTTCCCCTTTCAAGAAACTGACAATAGATTCTGGTTTTGGCTGTTTCTTTCTTGTGTTTATGCAACGTACAGGCATCTTCATTTTTTACTGGTTGGGAGGTCCAGTAAAAAATTAGTGTAAAAGGTGGAAATTGATATGCTATTTGAGTATAATACACTTTTCTCCTATCCTTATCATATTGGGCTCATTTGGAAATACGGTGGAGAAGTAATTTTACTTAAGCTGAGACAAATATAGGAAAGAGATTATCTCACTTTACAAAAAAAACACTGTTGAACGTGCTTTTAAGACTTATTAACGGGTTGCCAAACATTGTGATTATAGCATAGCGCACTTACAACTAATTCACCTGAGTATAAAGTAGTTAACTCATTAAATCCCTTAAACTGATAAGGTTTTTCAATTTCATCCGTTTTGATAAAATGTTGAAAGAAGAAATATAAAGAGTCACGTTTAAACGTTACCTTTAATCATTCTCTAAATAACTTATATCATGGATTGAAAAATTCTTATAAAATGCACCCAGAAATAAAAATTAGTGATAGTAATACTAATTGGGTGAAAGTGCACCCAACAATAAAAGGTAATGTTCGGGAACTCGTTAATAAACCTCATTTTTTTGTAAAATGAGATAATTATCGTACTTCTTCATTATGTTTTTAAATGAGTTCAAAATCAATTCTTGGATCTGGTTTAGTAAAAAAAGATGTATTGGAATATTTGGGGCAGTAAAAGATGCAGATGCGAATTAATTGACTGCAATAAATAAGGTGGTGTCATTAGTAGATGCTACACATGTTTAGCTAAACATGGCTGTCACATCGATATTGACTGCAATAAATAAGATCGTTCCAACGTCCAGCTGCTCCCATTTATGAGACTGCAGAGTCAAAGGGGAACGCAACAATTCAATTCCAGAGACCAACGATTGCTCATGAATCATGATATGCTCATACGTACGTAGAAACGAAACTATGACCCAAAAATAAAGCCATTGATCGGGAAAAATGTTGAAAAAAAAACTGATTAAGGGGTTGTTTAGATATCCAGATTTAGTTTCAAAATCTAAATTTTACCTTAAAATCAAGGTTTTATCTAAGCAATAATTTATTTCAAAAGTTGTTTTGGTTACAAAACCTCAATTTGAAACCTATATTTTCTCTTTTCTACTTTTTCTACTTTTTCATCTTTCATCTTTTCTACTTTTTCCCTTCTTTCTCTTTCCTCTTTCCTACTTTTTCTTTCTTCTGTTTCCTCTTTTCTACTTTTCATTATTTCTCTTTCCTACTTTTCATTATTTCTCTTTCCTCTTTCCTACCCACTTTTTTGTGTTGGAATTCATAAAAGCTAATAACTTCCCAAACATAAATCACTTTTCAAAACCTAGGTTTTGCATCGAAATATGTAAAAGCTATTTTCCAAAATCTATTCTCCAAAAACCTAGGTTTCGCCTCGAAATCTGTAAAAACTATTTTCAAAATCAAATCCAAACAAGCTCTAAATAATAGGGTAAGCTGAAACTTAACATATATAAAAAAAATTAGACTTCCAGATTTTTCACTTCATATCAGAAGTAGTAACTTGTAGGTACATATTATAAATTTTAACATAAAAAAAGAATCACATGCAACTCAATAATTTGAAAATAAAACTCTTTAATCTTAGAGAACTACCATCAATTCCACTGTACACGGCACTCCTTTGATGCTTTTGATTTTTGTGGCCAAAATTGGTTGAAATATTTGCATCTTCTGGAAGTTTTGAAACTCTAAGATGATAAACCTCCCACTGAGGAACACATTGTTGACTTTGTAAAGTCGATTCAAATTGACTTAAAACTTTGGAGTAAACTCAACCTAACCTAATTCTTACGTTTTCTTGACTTGGAAAAAAAAGAAGAAGAAGAAAAGATCGATTGAGTCTAACTCCAATTTTTCAATGGGAGCAAACTCAAAACGGACCAATCAACACTATCAGAAACATATTATTTAGTGACGGAAAATTCGTCATTAAATGACTATTTTCCGTCGTAAATGGAAAATAGTCATTTAGAGATTGATTTTTCCATCACTAAATGACATTTTTTGGTAGTGCAAATACCAGTGTTTAACAATAAAGATTCAGTTTATTTGACAAAATTACTATGTTTTTACTAAGTGAATTCGAATAATTTATAAAAGTGGTTAATGCAATGAATGGAGATACGTTGCAATTTCAGGTCCCTCCCACATAGCCACTAGATCAGCTTCGCTCAAGACATTTCGACAAGAAAAGGGTCAATTATTTTTTTTTTTGGGTAAATTATGGTGATGTGGGAAAAGGAGGCTGAAAAATTAATGAGGCCAAAATATTTAGGCCTGCAATGTTGGGTGATGGGCCAGAAATGGGCCTTGTTGGCCTGACCCGTCTCTCCAAGCCTCAGGAGTACATCAATGGTTCTAATTCTTGCTTCCCAACCTTGGGACAATAAAATTGTGGAATTACGTTGGAAAAAAGAATCACATAAGCAAATTTGGTTATATATATAATTTAGTTATTCTTGTAAATTAAAGGTAAATAGACAAGAGAAGAGAAATTTAAAGAGGAATGAGAGAGTTTTTAGAGGAGTTCTATTCACTTTTAAATATGTAGTATATCATGTACAAAGCCCTATTTATAGGCCTCTAAGTATGACCTCCAAGGGTCATGAGCAATGAATAAAACAATTAATAGGAATGAATATACATTATGACTCTTTGTACATACATTATTACACTTTATACAATGAATACCTCTTTAGTTTCTCAACAATAATTCATGTATAGTATTTATGAAAATCAAGAGTTATGGACATCTACTCTTGCAATGTATTTATAACACTCCCCTTTAAATGTTCATTATGCTACCACATTAGATTTTCTACTTAAGGCATCTGCTACCACATTAACTTTTCCAGGATGATACTTCAATTCATAATCATAATTATTGAGGAACTCCATCCATCTCCTCTGTCTATTATTTAACTCTTTCTGGTCCACTAGATACTTCAAACTCTTGTGATCACTGAAAAGTTCAAACCGAGCCCCATATAGGTAATGCCTCCAGATCTTCAAGGCAAATACTACTGCAGCCAACTCTAGATCATGAGTTGGGTAATTCCCCTCATGTGGTCTTAGTTGCCTAGAGGCATACGCTATTACCTTGTCATCCTGCATCAAGACACATCCCAAACCCTTCAAAGAGGCATCAGTGTAGACTACATAAAGGCGCATCGGGTCTGGGATAGTCAGAATTGGGGCTGTAGTCAATCTGCGCTTTAGCTCCTGGAACGCCAACTCGCACTTCTCATTCCATGTAAAGGGTTGATTCTTCTTGGTCAACTTTGTTAAGGGCATTGCAATCTGAGAGAATCCCTTAATGAAGCGACGATAATAACCAGCCAACCCCATGAAGCTGCGCACTTCTGTTACCGTCTTAAGAGGTTCCCACTCCAAGACTGCCTCAACTTTGCTGGGGTCCACCGCTACTCCTTGAGCTGACACTACGTGACCCAAGAACTTCACTTCTTTTAACCAAAACTCACATTTACTCAACTTAGCATAAAGTTTGTGCTCCTTTAATATCTGTAACACAATTCTGAGGTGATTTTTGTGTTCTTCCTTGCTTTTAGAATAAATCAAGATATCGTCAATGAAGACTACCACAAACTGATCTAAATAAGGTCTGAAGATCCTGTTCATATAATCCATGAACATTGCTGGGGCATTGGTTAGTCCAAAAGGCATTACTAAGAACTCATAGTGTCCGTAACGCGTGCGAAATGCAGTCTTCGAAACGTCCTCTGCCCTCACTCTCAATTGATGGTATCCTGACGTCAAATCAATTTTTGAAAAGACTGAGGAACCTACTAGTTGGTCTAACAAGTCGTCAATTCTTGGAAGTGGGTACTTATTCTTGATGGTAGCCTTATTCAGTTGCCTGTAGTCGATACATAGTCTCATGCTTCCATCCTTTTTCCTTACAAAGAGCACTGGAGCTCCCCATGGAGATACACTCGGTCTAATGAAACCCTTCTCCAATAAATCCTCTAGTTGTTTCTTCAATTCTGCCAACTCGGAAGTTGCCATTCGATAGGGAGCCTTAGAAATAGGCTCGGTCACTTCTCTACTCGATGGCAAATTCCACTTCTCTACTTAGGGGCAAACCGGTCACTTCTTCAGGAAACACTTCTGGAAACTCTTTTACCACCTCGATCTGATCAATACTCCTACTTCCTTCAACTTGAACCGAGAAAAAGATAATAAATGCTTGGCATCCCTTCTTGATACTTTTATCCACTTGTACCACTGATAATAAGGTTGGCGCACTCTGTTTCTCAGGCGATATAACACAACTTTGAAGAATAACTGTTTTCTCTCTACAATTTAGGTTGGCACCATTTGCCGATAACCAATCCATCCCCACAATAACATCAATACCCCTCAATGGTAAGCATATCAAATCAATGGTTGTTTCACGATCCTCAAAGATAAACATCATATTCAAGCATGCCTTAGCAGTAACCACAATTGCTCCCGCCGGAGTCAATACATGCAAATCATACGGGAGAATACACATACCAAATTTTAACCGTTCGACACAATCGTATGATGTAAAAGAATATGTGGCACCAGAATCAAACATAGCATGAAGGGGATGATTTTGTAGAAAGACTTTACCTTTGATCAACTGGGGTGAAGTCGCTGCCTCCTCAGCTGTCAGTGCGAATACTCGACCTGGTGTTGTGGTTCTGGAGGTTTGCGCCATCTTCTTCCTGTTGCAATATCTGGCCAAATGGCCGATCTCTCCACAAACATAGCACGTCCAACAATCTCCCAAGTGGTGTCTACTGCAGCAAGTGCATTCGGGGTAAACAGTCATATTAGGGGCAGAAGCAATAGGCCCCCTTTGAATGCTCTGGTTGCCATCTCCGCTACTTGCAGGGACTTGGGTTCTTTGTGCTGGGCTTCCCTGATATGGTGGCTTTTGAAGATGATTCTTTGTTCTACTGTTGCTCCCTGAACCTTGGCCAAGGTATCCATTCCTTCTTATTGGCCCACCACTTGAGGGCCTTGAGTTCCTGCTGAACCTCCCGTATAAATCTCTTCTACGGGCCTCCTCTGTTTCTCTTATCCTTCTAGCCACCATCCTGATAGTAGTGCACATTTTCTCAAAGTCCTCTATCTCATGGGCCACCATGTGTTTTTTAATCTCAGGTCTTGCCGTTTCTAGCAAATGAGAAGCGAGCCACCCGGGTGCAGGGTTCGCCTTCACATAGGCCACATACTTGGATAAATCAATGAACTGGGAAATAAAATCATCCTCATGAAGATCTCCTTGCTGGAAGGCATAGAATTCCTTCTCCTTCTGTTGCCTCAAGGCCGCTGGAAAGTAATGGTTGAAGAACCTCATCTTGAATTCATCCCAATCCAAGTCGGGTTCGTGAGAAGATTTGGCACTTGCCCACCATTGCTTGGCACTCTTCTTCATCAGTACGATTGCAACATGAACTTTCTGCCGAGTGTTGCAAGGAACTGCAAGAAAAAGGGTCTCAAATCGATCGATCCATTCTTCAGCTACCAAAGGTTGCAATCCTCCTTCGAACTCGGGTGGACGGAAAGCATTCAAACCTTTCCAAATTGCATTCATAGCTGCTCTCTCATGGACTATTCCCATCTCTTCCATTGGACTTGATTGGGTTGGTGGATTCCGAGTAGTACCCACACTCTCAAACTCTGCATGGTTGTTCACATTTCGCAGGGATGTCATTCTTCTGTCGTTGATTTTCCTTTACTTCCCTTTCTTGCTCCATCTTTCTTAGCCTTTCATCCATTGATAGCATTATTGCTTGCATTTGTTTTAAAGTCTCTACCATTGATGATGGAGGTGATGGATCATTACAACTTCCAACAGCACCTCCTCCAGTACGCCTTGTATCTACCATCTCTCCCCACCTAATGGCAAAACAACTATAAGGAAAAGAAGTTCGACAATTCAGAGGTCATAATAAGAAGGAAAGGATATATAAGAGAATGTATATTGCCAAAGGACTATATGCAATGCACAAACAAGTCCAAGAACCGTTAGGCTCTGATACCAAGTTGTAACCCCCTAAACAATTAATCATATAATATATTCCCGTTTAATTAGATAATTCATTATTCCTTCTGATACCATTTATAATCCTTTCTGATACCATTTATAATCCAAAAACAACCCAGACATTTAAAAATAATTAATTATTAAATGCTCAAGGTCTAGGGTAGAAAAGTTATGATGAGACACCCACCCCACAAACCATTCACAATTTACAGTATCATTCCGACCCAGAGCACAAATCTCGTCCACAAGTCACCATTAAAAGCCACAAGAGTCAACAATATTTAGTCTTCTCCTTAGACATGTGGGTCCATAAATAATACTCAAATGGATACCTAACAAGTTAGAGTACCAAAAGATAGATTGTTACCCATAAATAGAATATCCCGAAATAAATATAAGAACAAATAAATTAGAGTATGCATGCCATAAAGTCTGGCAATATACATTTCTCTTTAAAATAACCTAGCTACTTAGCCTACAGTGATAGCTATTATCAAACTGTTGGCTCCTTCCCTTCACGCCTCGAACCACTAAATTCCTCTCCTGAAAAATATATATCGATAGGATGAGACATAAAGTCCCAGTAACCAATAATCAATTCATAGAATATACAATACAGGATTATAAGTTAGTGAAGCAGTGTTAATATTCAGTATTCAAACAAAATAATGTTTTCCATTCGATACAATCAGAATGCACAAATGATCCCTCCATCCTACTCCTCTATATTACTCCATCCCGACTCCCCACTAAAGTGTAAGTCACAATAAATCATGGCCTCCCTCCTGGGTCTAGGCCGACTTCCCACTAGAGTGTGAGTCACAATAAACTTTGGCCTCCCTCCTGGGTCTAGGCCGACTCCCCACTAAAGTGTAAGTCACAAATAATCATGGCCTCCCTCCTGGGTCTAGGTCGACTTCCCACTAGAGTGTGAGTCACAATAAACTTTGGCCTCCCTCCTGGGTCTAGGCCGACTTCCCACTAGAGTGTGAGTCACAATAAACTTTGGCCTCATCACAAGATCACCCAACTACTTCAATGCAACCTAATATGTTAATTCCCCACAAATGCAAAAATTCACAATATGTCATGGATCAAGATAAATTATGAATAGCTCATTAAACATATCTCTAAGTAAAATATAT
>JANTPZ010122216.1:0-14571 GCA_025593235.1 Vachellia pachyceras | reverse complement strand
TGATTGCTTATTATCTGGTAATATCAATTGCAAGATTCGAGATTCCATTCGAGCTTTATTCCCAGATAGGGAATGCTTCACTCTTGTGCGTCCATTGAGCAATGAAAGTGATTTGCAGCGACTCGATCAAATATCGGTTAGTAACTTTCCGGCTATCATATATTAGTTATTTTTTCTTTGGTTTTATAATATATTGCCTAATTGCATGAGAAAATTTTATATTCAATTTGCAGGTGACCAAATTAAGGCCTGAATTCCGATCTGGCCTTGATGCATTGATGAAATTTGTTTTTGAAAAAACAAGGCCAAAGCAAGTTGGGGCAACCATGTTGACAGGTCCTGTGCTGGTTGGCGTTACCCAATCCTATCTGGATGCTCTCAATCAGGGTGCTGTGCCTACTATTGCTTCCTCCTGGCAGGTCAGAACTATATTTTTAGATAATAAGTTATGCCTGTGATAAATAAATGTTTTTAATGTATTATGAAATTTCTGTCATGTAAGTAGTGCTTGTGGTAGTATAATGAGTATATTTTCTCTGGGGATTTTGTTGCTAAGTTACATATCTTCACATTTCAATTAAGCTTTTGCTTTTCATTTTAAGCTCTGCTCATTAGTAACTTATTTCTCTTCCTTTCAAACACAAAACTCGCGAAAGTTCACAGAAATTGTTAGCAATTGTAATATTTAATAGAATATTTTTGGTTTCACACCAAGTATAAATAATCAATCTATGGAACAAGAAACTTAATGATAACCCAAGTATAAGATTTGTATAACATAGCTAACTCTAACTTATGGTTGAAACATTTTGTAGAGTTGATGTTCTGTTTTTACTTTTGTCCACTAGATATTAATTGCTGGTTTTTTGCAGAGTGTTGAAGAAGCTGAGTGTCGTCGGGCGTATGATTTTGCTTCTGAAATGTACATGTCTTCTTTTGATCGTTCAAAGCCACCTGAGGAAGTAAGTAAACCATATTCATGAATACAGAGTGTTTGTATAGGTCCTTTCTTAATTATGTGACTGCAGGTTGCTATGAGAGAAGCACATGAAGAAGCAGTTCAGAAAGCAATGGCTGCCTTTAATGATAATGCTGTAGGGATTGGTTCTGCAAGGAAGAAATATGAGGGCCTCTTGCAGAAATTCTTCAAAAAGGCGTTTGAGGTATTGGATATTTGAAATTAGCTGTTTTTGGCTCAATGGTTATTTTTAATCTTGTAATGTGAGGTTTCCCTAGAAAAAATCTGCTGGCTGAGTTTCTGTTTATGTGCAATTTGAAGTTCAATTTAGTTGCGATTTCTAAAATTTCTAGAGGGCTTGTATGGTTTTAAGTTTGAAGGGGATTTTCTGATTACAAGGTGAACGTATTTATCTCTTGGCTACATGCACTATTCTGTTTTTAGTTTTCTCACTCTAGCCATCAAGTTTTTGGTAGGTGCATCGTTTAGATTTTTCCTTTTACCTACTGGTTCAATTTTTTCTATTGGGTTATGCTTATATTCAGTATTATTTTTCTTTTAACTTTGTATTATTGACAATTAATGGAGAACCCACTCATGGTGAATTTTTTTTGTTGACCCCCTTTAACTTTCCACCCCCTCTGGTCTTCAATATAAGATTTATTCGAGAGGTTTAGTTTGGTTCTAAATATAAGGTCCAAGGCCCTTTTGTCTCGTTAATTTTCTTTCTTATAATACCCCAATATATTGGGGCATTTTGTCTCTAAGCATTAACTTGGAGGGGTATTTTTGCCAAAATATCATGTTCTCTACATATGAATGAGACAATCATCTTAACTACCACTTTTGGATTTTATAAATTAGTTAAAGGACTTCATATTTAGGACCGGAGGGAGTATTATTAATCTAACATGGTTTGGTACTCATGCTACATCGTATGTTGAGGCACTGATCAAAATAATTGCCTTTTAACCAGGATTATAAAAGGAATGCATTCATGGAGGCTGATCTTCGATGCTCAAATGCTATACAAAGTATGGAAAAGAGGCTCAGGGCAGCTTGTCATTCCTCAGATGCAAGCATGGATAATGTTGCGAAGGTAATTGTTGAGACTGAAAGAACTTTCCAGTGCATTTTCTATTATCTTCCCTCTTGCGAAAAAGGCTGCCTTGTTGAACTAACAACTGCATTTGATGTTGATTGATGGAAGCAGGTTCTTGATCTTCTTCTTTCTGAATATGAAACAAATGTTCAAGGTCCAGGGAAGTGGCAGAAACTAGCTGTCTTTTTACAACAAAGGTTTGTGGAGCTATTTCTCTGTCATGTTTTATTTCATCCAACTCTTTCTAATCTGAATGTTCTTGCAACCAGTTTTGAAGGCCCAATGCTGGACCTTGTCAAGAGGCTGATTGACAAACTTGGATCAGAGAGGAGTGCTCTTCATACAAAATGCAAGATGATTGAAGATAATATGGCCCTACTCAAAAAGCGTTTGGAAGCCTCTGAGAGTCAAAAGTCCGAGTACATCAAACGCTATGAAGATGCGATCAATGATAAGAAGTTTAGTGATGAGTATATGACTCGCATTACTGATCTGCAGGGAAGTCGTCGCTCATTAGAAGAGAGATATTCTAGCTTATTGAAAACCTTGGACTCTACCAAGCAAGAAACCATGGATTGGAAAAGGAAATATGAACAAGCCTTATCAAGGCAAAAGGCTGAGGTAGATCAAGCTAGTTCTGAAGTAGCAGCCCTTAAATCCCGAAGCAATGCTGCAGAGGCAAGGTTGGCAGCAGCAAGAGAACAAGCTCAGTCTGCCCAGGAAGAGGCTGAGGAGTGGAAACGGAAATATGATATTGCTGTTAGAGAAGCAAAAGCTGTTCTGGAGAAGGCGGCAACTGTTCAGGAACGCACAAACAAGCAAACACAGTTGAGGGAAGATGCTCTAAGAGAAGAATTCTCCAGCACTTTGGCTGAAAAAGTGAGCTCTCTCCTTGTTTATTCCTTCATGTTTCTTTTGCAAATATTTATTTACCTAGTATTGCTGGCATCTGGAGATTGCTACATCGAAGTTAGGATTCCGGGTTTCAGCTTATCAGTTGTCCATATGTTTGCTGACTATGCAGGAGGAAGAAATAAATGAGAAGCGTGCCCAAATTGAGTATGCTGAGCAGTGTTTGACAACTTTGAAGGTAGATTTGAAGGTGAGATCCTCAGATTAAGTTCAAAGATTCTTGCACTTTTTGTTTCTTGAGTTAATATGAAGAAGGGTGATGGGGATTTTTCTCTCTCTGAAGATAATTGGGAGTTGAGGTATGAAAAATGGATAAGTTGTCAATGGCGACACATATATAATAACCTCAAACACTCAAGTTACTCATACTCTGGTTGCGTTACTTAAAATTAAACACTTTCTCAATTTATTAATACATCATGATTTGTTGCACTTTTAAGTATTTTTTTACTGGCATGTATATTAATCCCTAGGATCTTTGCTACCAGCTTGAAGTTCGCAAATCTTGCAGCTTATTATTGATAAAACCCAGAAGAAAAACTTGTGTAATTTGCTTTGTTGGGGCCTTTGTCCAATCACCATGGGGAAAGGTTTGGGGTATTAAGAGTTTGAATTCATATATTATTCTATAATGAGACTGGAGATTTAGGTGCTCTTCAATGGGGACAAAGATATTATTTTGGTGCTTCAATCTTTTGCCTTGAGATTTTTAATACGATTTGTTTATTCCGATTCTGTTTTTGCAGGCTGCTGAGTCGAAGATAGGCAGTTATGATGCAGAAATATCATCATTGAGGTCTGAATTAAAAGAATTAACTGAGAAGCTGGAAATCGCACATTCCAAGGCCCAAATGTATGAGAAGGATGCTATGGTGTTTCAGCAGGAGAAGATTCATCTGGAGCAGAAGTACCAATCTGAGTTTGCACGATTTGCTGAGGTCCAAGAAAGGTGTAGAAATGCTGAAAAAGAAGCTGCAAGGGCTATTGAAGTGGCTGACAGAGCACGGGCTGAAGCAGGAATGGCCCAGAAAGAGAAGAGTGAGATGCAAAAGCTGGCTTTGGAGAGACAGTCGCAAATTGAAAGGGCTGAAAGGAAAATTGAAAATTTGGGGAGGCAGAAGGATGATTTGGAAGCTGACTTGGAGAGAACAAAGGAGTCGGAGAAGGACGCACTTTCCAGAGTTGTAGAGCTAGAGGAAAGGGTGGAACAAAGAGAGAAGCAGATAGATTCACTTTTGGATTCAAATGATGCGGAGAGGAAGAGTAATGTTCAGATTCTTCAAAATCTTTTGGAATCTGAACGCGCAGCACATGCTGAAGCTGGTAACAGGGCTGAGGCTCTCTCTTTGCAGCTGCAGTCTGCGCAAGCAAAGATTGATTCTCTTCATCAAGAGTTGACCAAGTATCGACTCAACGAAACGGCATTAGACGGTAAGCTCAAAACTACTTCCCATGGTAAGCGCATGCGTGTAGATGGTGAAGTTGGTGTAGAATCTGTTCAAGACATGGATATGAGCCCAAGAATTGTGAGGGGAAGTAAGAGGTCAAAGAGCACTTCCAGCCCTCTTAGATACACTCATCCAGAGGATGGCGGTTCCGTCTTTGAGGGTGATGACAACACTCATAGTCAGCAAACCAGTGAAGAGGATTACAAGAAATTTACAGTCCTGAAGCTTAAGCAAGAGTTGACGAAGCACAACTATGGCGATCAATTACTGCAGTTGAAGAATCCCTCCAAGAAAGACATTCTTGCCCTTTATGAGAAATGTATTCTTCAAAAGTCATAGCAGCATATGTGGAGGCCTCGTACTATTGAAGACTTCTAACCCAAAAGAGGAAAAATTGTCTTCACATTTAGGTCTTGTGTTAGGGTGATGCATGTAATCATCTCCAGTAGCTGACACTGGTATATAGGCCCACATAAATTTCTGCAATATAGTTTATATTTAGGACTAGGAATGCTGTGTCAATATAGTCATGTTTGAGTGCTATAATTCCATTTTGCATTTGCTTCCAATGATCGTACGGCCGGCCTTGGAATTTTTAGTTTTATATTTATTTCTTGGTGAAATGCCTAGTGCTTAGGTAGGCTGTATTACGTACAGTGTGCTTGTTGTGTTGTGTATTTGGTGGGTATCATGCTTTGGGAATAAGTAAACATAGGGAAATGGTTTGGGGACTAGGTGGTGTTAAATCACTTGTTATGAGTTATGACTTGCCAATTGCGCATCATCCTAAAGTCGATTTGTTTACCGATTCTTTTGTTCAACCTGTATGATTTTGCATATTTTTTTTTATTAAAATTGCTATATTTTACATGTGATGTTGTTATGTGTCCCAAAGAGCATTACTTTTTATTCATTAAAAAATATGTGATATATGATGTTCAGTGTTAATTAGGTTCTAGCATAATCCGGCCTACAAGAAGATTGGAAGGTTGATCTTTATGGAAATCTTGTTTTCTACTCCTGCAATCACCTTTTCTCCATTGCATTTAATTGAGGGAAAAGTATTTTTTTTAGTCTTATAGTTTTAATTTTATTGTAATTTACCCTTTATATTGATTTGATACAACTCAATCTTTATAATTTAGTTGTAACCTGTTTCATGAACTTAAAATCATTGTAATTCATTCTTATAGTTTTAACTATTTTATAATTCAGTCATTAAAACGCACACACATATAACTGGTTGAAACTATTTGGATTGAGTTATATGAGTCAAAGTACAATGATTGAGTTACAATTGGGTAAAAACTATGACAAATAGAATAATTTTCCCTTTAATTTAATTTTGCCTGTGGTTAGAGACATTTCTAGCATCACTGAATGAAATTTAATTTTACCAATATGGGGTTGTCGACGCACAAGTTTCCTCATAAGTGAGGTCAGAAATTTGTTCTCATTTGTTCTCATATGTAGTGCATTCCCTTTAATTCAAAAAAAAAAAAAAACAAAGAGGGAGGGGAGCAATGTTTTTAGGGGAAATCGTTTTGGAGGTACTTATTTTCTTACTCAATCTTTAATTTGGGATCTTTACCTTTTTCCTTTTTGATAAACCATTTAACTTGTGACTAGATTATGTTCTGGAGTTTAAACGGGTGGAGAACTTGAAGCTTCTTTCTTAGTAATATTCCCCACATGGCCATTACAAGCATGGGCAGAAGCAGTGTTCAAGAGTGAGGGAAGCCATGGGTTAAAAAGCTTATCTTGTCTTGAAATGACCTGTTTTATGTTTCTTCATGAAATCCAAGGGTATTGTCACACTTTAAAAAGCTCAAAATTGAATTTTAAGAGAGTTACTATTAATTTAATTAAAGTTGTTAATCACTAACTTAAAAGCTGAAGTTTAATAAGTCGTTACTTAAAACGTTGCTGTCATTTCGTATAAATAAAGTTGTTAATAGCTCTAGAGAATTAGTCATTACATATACATATATATAAAGATACGTAATTACCTTGAATCATACTTTGCATTAACTTGTTCAATAAAAACCAAAGTTTGGATGATACTAAATTTAAAATGGGATTAGTGTATATATTTGTTTTCGTAATTTTTTTAATGAAGATTTGAATGCAATCATAATAAACAATTATAAAATTTTTTTCTTGGGTGAGAACCATTTAACATAACCAACTAATTAATTCAAATTTTAAACCCAATTGAGCCTTGCACAAGAGTTTAAAACATACTTTCTTAACCACCACACATAATAAATCAGTAACCATATCATTTTAATTAAAAAAGCATTTTTAATAGGCAAAGGATGAATATGAATGTGCAGCAAGTATAGGTTAAAACCCTACTCTCATAATCTTCACAACACAATCTATTATCTTATGAATAATAATAACTGTACTCATTATTCCATCCTTGTGTCTCTCAACTTCAATCTTTAGGGTCAATTACAAGTCCAACATATACATAAGTATAACCCAACTTATGTTTCTTTAATCCTTGAGTAGTTCCTTCTTTCTAGTCTCATTCAAATAAATACATTTACTTATATGCATAATACAGTACAAAAACATATCAACTCTTGCATGCACTCACTATACATACACCAAACAGATCAGATTACACATATAAATCCCCACATAAAAAATCTTATCTGATCATTACATACACAATGGGTACATGCAAGAAGAATTCTCATAATTATATGTATATATTGTCTCTGTTAATGCTGTACTGTATCAAGTTGTTCTTGATGAAGATCCTCAGAAGCAACTTTTCCTGAAGTAAAGAGACAGATAGATGCATAATAGTGGGCCCCTCTCGTTTATAAGATTCACATATCAGAATTGAGACCTACTGTTATGCTTCTATCTCTCTCTTTGCTTCAGGTCGGAAACCTTACAAGCCGGCGAATCCGACGAGGACTATATTTTTCTGTCAAGTCTGGCTTTGTTGGAATGATCCACGGTTAAACGAATAAAGGAAGATGCATGATCACCTTGAACAACCAAATTGGGAATAAGTTGAGGAGAGCTTTGATGATGATCTGAGTTATTATGGTGACCCAAATGATCATAACTTATGTAAGGAGGATTACTGTAGTAGTCCACAAAAGCTGCTGCAGCTTCTTTATCAATTATGGTTGTTGTTGTTGTGTTGTCATGAATAATATCATTATTATTATTATCATCGTTGGTCAGTATCATCCCTTTTTGATCATAAGGGTCCTTCAAGCCACATTGTCTTGGTTGTGTTTGGAAGAAGACCTTGGAGACAACAAGCTCACCATCTTTCTCTTCCTCGTTTGTTCCGAGGTGGTACTGATGCATTACCCAGTTGGTCTTTTCTGGTTTCTTCTGTCTGCCATAGTTGGTATAGAGGACGAGGATCTTCTTGAAACCTTTGACAGTGCCATTACATAGAACTGCTCTTGTTTTGCCTGTTTTGTGCCACCTTGTCTCGCTTCCTTCTTCCTCTGTGTGTACCTTCCTTCTCTTCCTTGTTCCTGTTGTGTATGCTTTTGATGGCCTGTGGAAGAAATGGCGGACTTGTCCATCTTTGTTTACCCCTGCAACACATACAACAACGCATGTTTTGTATATATCCTTATTATACTGATTCTTCCACATATGACACACACACACACACAAAATCAATAATTCGGGATCCAAAATATGGGAACTAGCTAGATATCTAATTTATAGATATTAAGAAAATTGGATTAGTTAGTTATTTTGAACAAATGTATGTTTTTTTCTTTGGAATGCCCTATTTAATCATTATATGAAAGGGAACATTGCTTAAATATGCCTCTTTTACAACATTTATTGCCCATTGTTATCTAAAGACTTTGGTTTTTGACTATATGCAAATGCCTTCCATTTTAGCAGGTGCAACTCATTGTTGATTATGTCCATTTTAACTATATGCTAATGTCTTCCATTTTAAGCATGATTAAAGAGCTGTTGCATATAATAAAAGAAGAGCTACACTCGCTGAAGATAGGTTGCACCTGCATCATTAAATAAGTATTAGGGTACCTTTAATTTGGGTCATAAACTTTCCAATGGGGGAGTACTTTTCAACAATTTTTCCTGGATTAAAAGCCACTAATAAATTTATAAGGAAAAATAGGGGTAATATATGTAACTAATAGGGGTAGTTTAAGGAAAAATAATAAATTTATAAGACAAAATGGATTGAAGTGTTATATTTAGGGTAAAAATAAACCTCCTAATATTTAGAATCAGAAGGAATACCTGGTTCAAGGGAAAAAATAGAAGACCAAATTGGATTTCTTAAGATGATTCAATTGTTATAGTAGAGTGAAAACTCAGAAACTAAAACATTTTTATATGGAATAAAAATCAAAGAGACAAATGATGCTGTACATCAGACAAATGCGTATAAAAAGAGGAAGCTAAACTGCTAAAGAATCACACCAACCAAAAATTAGAAGCAATTTTAAACATTTGATTTTGTAGAAGTCAAACCTCACCAAATATAACCCCCCTCAAGAGTAAAAAGGCAGCAACATGACCAGTTCATGTTCCTTTGAGAAGTTTGAAAGTTAGTTTACTACCATATTTAGAATCATGTATGTAGACTCTTTACCATAAAATAATAGAAGAAATGAATAAAAAAAAGTTACAATTAAAAACTTTCTTTCAAAAACAATATTAGTTGAAGAATAAACAATATTAGCACACACACACACACATATACATAACAATTGATTTTAACATTCAGTCTTTGGAAATTTTTTTTTTCTACAAAAAAACAAATTGACATGTATATCTCTATCTAGATAGTTAATATGTAAGATGGGAGACTAATTTTAGGTATGGTGGGCATTCCATTTCAGGTGATTTCTTGTATCACAATTAAATGAGTTTGTTAAAAGGGCTCACACTTAACAATGCCATGTGCATGTTTTAACGTTCCTTTCATTATATAACATGTCACTATCACACACTCCTTAAATACCACCAAGAGTTTCTCTCCTACGTTATAAATACAAGAAAAGACCCATTATTGAAAGACATATTATATATATATATATTCTCTCCTGTTATTTATATAGGAGTTAGCTGAAGGTTGGTTTAATCTTAAATATAATATTTAAATTTATTTTTTCTTTTATAGTTATTTTTCTTCAAATTGATTTATAATCTAACGTGATACATAGGTATTATAGAGAGATTAGCTAGAATACATATGTTATAATTAACTAATCTATTCAAATTAGTTAAGTTAGCTCTTCTATATTAAAGACTGGAAGTAATACTTTCTTATGCTATATAGTATTAAAATATTTATTATTTTGATCAATAGAAGTTGGTCTAATAATTAGCAGTAATATGACTTATATTTCACTAATGGTGAGTTTCCTTTTGATATATCAAGACATTTTAATGAGTAAATTGTAAGTGTTTGTAGGTCTTAATAGGGGATACTCTTATCTTGATTATAATGAGCACTTGAAATCTAACTTAAATATTAATGACTTGTCTTAGAAAAAATTTCTTATTTCTCATTCTTAGCTAGTTTATTTTCTCCCCCAGTTTCTTTTAACTTTCTTTTACATTTTAGTTGGTGTACTTGAGAATATCTATTCGAAATTAATGTGTGTGTTACATATAATATTTAATGTCTTGGCAGTCATTCTCCATAGCTTTTATTCGTTATTAATAAAAATCATTTTCATCAATAAAAACTGAATTCTATGTGGCAAATTACCTGCATAATGGCACATCAATCTGATGTGAAGCGAGAATGTAATAAAGTTTCACAATAATTGACATTAATTTCCTATTTATTACCAAAGAATGAAAAACAAATAAGCCAAAAATAAGGATTTGATAATGTTTTTTACATGGTTGATGTTGTTTTTCTCACATAATTTTTTTTCTTTTACAAATTTATGAACAGAAAAGATGGAAAGAGAAAAAAGAATCTTGATATATCCTTGCTTGAGAATCAAGATAATTTTAAATAAAATTAAACCTGGACTCGTATCTTTTATTTCTTTCTAGTCCAGTTGTATATTTTCCTTTCTCTTTTACCTTTGAATCCCCTCCACAACTAATACGTAATCACAGTATTAATTATTTCTTTTCAATATATCTCACAAATGATTTCCTAAGAATCTCATCATAATGAACTCTTTGCCTTAAATGGCAATCAAGAGGGATATATATATATATATATATATATGTATGAAGCACAAATTAACAAAATGATGAAGCAACAATATGCAATAACAATAAGACCAAAACATAAATGTTATATAAATGCAAACACACGGCAAAACATAGTTAACAACAAAATGTTAAACAACGGGGGACAAAGGAAAGTTCATTCCAAAAGGCAATTATATTGTTTGGAAGAACCGCTTGAACTTATAAATCCCACTCCTCTTGTGTGTGTGTGTGTGTGTAGAGAGAGAGAGAGAGAGAGAGGAACAGGTACATACCTGGAAGCTTTTCTGGGTGAGTGTAACAGATGCCATTTTCACCTTGAAGAGTTGGAATAAAGTCATCTATGAGAGGATGGAGCTTACGAACATCATACAAAACCTTGGCCTCTAAATGCTCCAATATCTCTACATCATTTGGATCAAACTTCACTCCAGCTGGTAGCCCTGGCAGCTCATGAATCCCACCCTATATACATATACATATCATATATATATATATTAATCCCACAACCATATGTTACTTTTCTTTCTTTGTTTTTTTTTGAAATTAAAGGCGCAGATATTAACCGCCTTAAGGGATCGAACCATGAAGTGCTGGGCTACAAAACTTTTTGCAGAAACATGTCAATATATATGCACTAATACAAATACATACCTGATCTTGGCGGAGTTGAATGTTATGGCCACATGAAGGGCAAGTAATGGTTCGAATTTCAGAGGGTTTTGTAGCGACGACTTGATCATTATTCCCAGAAGCTTCAATATCATTGGTCATAATCTGATGAATCGCCTTGCTATCATTATTATTGTTGTTATTATTATGCTCCTCTTCGTCTGATGACTCATTGCACCACGTCATCTCTTCTCCTTCTTCTTCCACTTGAGCTTTAACTATCTTATGACGCCCACACACAGTCCGAAGAACCACAGAGATTGAATCGGAATAAATAAATCAAGACCAGAAGAGAGACGAAGGGAGGGAGAAGGAAGAAGAAGAGGAATAAAGAAAAGGTAAAGATATGGGAATAAGAGTATATAGCTTGTTTGTCTCTTTGGAAACACGTTTTTGGGCCAAGTAGAGAGAGAGGGGGAAAGAGATCAGCTTCTTCTCGTTTCGAAACGGCGTGAGCTAATTGTGTGTATAGCACACGACTTTCTCTGAGAATGATTCAATGAGCAATATTGGTTCGTGGCGTTATGAACTGTTGGCACCTCACAAAAACACAGAGAGAGAGAGAGAGAGGGCAAAGGGTGTAAGCGATAAAAGGAACACGAGAAGCAAAGCTAGATGATAGAAATAGGAAGAAGGGCACGCGAGGAGGGGTTACTTGGACGTCAAGTTTTTGAGGGGAAATGATCCTCTGCATCACGCCACACATGCATGCACCTCCCTTCCCCTCCAAAGTTGACGGCTTAGTTCATCCTTGATCTTGTGGGACCCACTAAATTTTTTTTTGTTACAATATTAATTTAAGGATTTAAAAAAAAAAAGAAACAGCACCTTGAGTTTTATATACTCAGTTTTTGGTAGGTAAAAAGCAAAAGTAAATTGGGTGGTTTCAATCTATTGCAAAGTTCATGTATTAGCTTGTAAATTAAATTAGCCCACATAAAACTTGCAATTAGTATATCAAGACAATTGAATTTAATTATAATGACTTTTAAGCATAACCCAATTTAATAAAACCTCAAGACCACATAGTTGGTGGTCGGGACGGTGGTTCAATGGTTAGTGGTGTAACCGTAATTGAATCGGAAGTCAATACAATAATGGTTAAGATAATATAATTGAATTAGAATATGCATATATAATAAATGAAATATCCTTAAACGGTTTAATTTTTAGTATTATTGATGAAAATGGTAATATCCAATACTAAAAATTTATAGTTGTTAATTGACAAAATTAAGTTATTTTGTTTTCATAAAAAAATAAATAAAAAAGAGAGTGAAGAAAAGAGAAGAAAAGGGAGGTGGTGGTGAGTAGGAGTGGATATGGGGCAATGTGAGTGATTCTTGGGGAGACGTTTCACCTCTTCAAAGGGACACAGTTGGGAATTTAGCTAATGTGTCAAATTTGAGTGCCCTTAACGCATTATCTTCCTATTTTTTTACAGACACATACATACGAACTAACCTACAATAATTAATTATCACCATGTATCCTTCTTCCCCAATACTTCCTTTCTCTTCACTTAATATTTACTACTGTCTTATTCTAGTAAGGGTCAATTGATTTTTTTTAGAGAGGTTAAAAAAGTTATATTATGTACCATTTTATAAAATAAGCAAATTAGTTTGGAAAGTGAATAAATATATCTGTTAATTAACTTCCTTAATTTCCTCAAAAAAAAAAAAATCAACCGACTCATATTTTTAGAATCATGGGTAGTATATCATAAATAGAGAGCATCTCTCAAACTCTCAATACAAGTAACCTCCTTAAATTTATCATATGGATGTGCAATTTTATCCTCAATATATTGTTATATGTGGATCATTGTTAGTTTTTCCGACTTCTCATTAAAAAAATATATATTAAACAAGAATAACATTAAAAAGTTATTAAATTATAGTAGGAATCAACAAGGTTAATGCTTTTCTTGACTTTAGTAAAACATGACGAAGGTGGCTTACAGATAGGATCAAATCGGTAGGCATTTTCGTCTTAAATTTAAAACCTCGATTCACTCTGTCTCATACTATATATTCTTGTTGATTATATATATTGAACAAGTTTTTATTATAAGGTAGCTCCATTACAAATAATTAAAAGTGTATTTTCTCTAAAATCAACACCGTTTTTTTAATAAACAAGTAACTTAACTTATTGTCTTAGTCTCTATCTAAATTACAATAATCTAACCTTCATCTCCAATGCATTCATTCCATTCCTTTCTCTCGTACACACACATTGGCTTTAGAATTTGACTCTTTATAAATATATGAAAATTACTAGAACTTCCATTGTATTTGTGAGTTAGGTTCAACGAAATTGTATTCAGATAATGCCATGAATTTACAATCCCATGGGGCTTTTGATTGCATCCTAATGATGAGGTCAAAATGATATTTTAATTTTATAACTCATTTATTTTTATTGACTTGAAATAGTTTTCACTTTTCATTACATTCAAGTTTACTTTTACTCCATAATTAATTTAATTTTGTGATGTATTTTTAGTCCTTTTTATAAGATATATAATAGTTGTAATAAGTATTAAATATTTTTTCATGTATACTTATATAAGCTCATACTCAATAAGAATGATAAGAGAGTATAAATTAATATGATAGTATAATTTAGTATAGTAAATAACGATAATATTAAAAACAATCATGTTCAAAGTATTATTGGGAACTAAATTTTGGCATATCTTCAAAGATGATTCGAACCTTGATTAGTTATGTTGTGAATATAACTAGCTTCTTTCATTAGATCCAACTTCTATCAGTATAGCTAATATTTTTTATTGAGTCATATTTGAACATTGTCAATGTAATTGAAGGTAACTCTCCTAAAGATGTTATCTACATTCACACGGGTTAATTCAACACCTCATATTTAAACAATCAAAACTCCTTCCACTAACAACCAACTATTATTAGTATTTTTAACTGTTTTTAGTAATATGGGTAGATAACTTCATAAGCCTCGTTTGGCCGAGCTTATGGGGAGCTCTAACGAACCTTCAACAGTAAATTTTGTAAAATGAGATAATCTATTTCACATATTTATCTTGGTTTATATAAAAGTACTTCTCTGTCGCGTTTCTAAACGGGACAAGTAACATCTTTTAAATATTTTTCATCGCCAATATAATTAAATTCATGGCGTTAACATTGTGCAATCAGCTGCTCACATTTAATATATATACTTAATAGGGAATCTATTGCAACATTAAATAATGGATTATGAAACTTCTTGAACAGTTCAACGTG
>JANTPZ010122215.1:0-18176 GCA_025593235.1 Vachellia pachyceras | reverse complement strand
CCACCGCCTCTCCCGAATTGGTTCTTAATGATCTTGGTAATCTTATTCTAACTGACTCTAACGGTCAAACCCTGTGGCAAAGTTTTGAATTTCCAACGGATACGCTTCTCCCCGGACAACCGCTCACCCGACACACACAACTCGTCTCCTCCAGAAGTCAAGCTAACTTCTCTTCTGGTTTTTATAAGTTGTTTTTCGACAATGATAATGTTCTTCGTCTTCTCTACGACGGTCCTGATGTTTCAAGTATCTACTGGCCAGCTCCGTGGCTCCTCAGTTGGCAAGCTGAAAGGTCCACGTACAATGCAAGCCGCATTGCAATTCTCAATTCTTTTGGTAATTTTAGTTCATCTGACGACCTTGCTTTTAAGACATCAGATTATGGCCCTGTGCTTCAGAGAAGGTTGACTGTTGATTACGATGGTAATCTTCGAGTCTACAGTAGAAAACGCTCGGGAGAGCAATGGAGTGTTTCATGGCAAGCCCAATCACAACCTTGCACGATTCATGGAATCTGTGGAGCCAACAGTGTGTGCATCAATGATCCTTATTCTGGGAGAAGATGCTCCTGTCTTCCAGGTCACAAGGTCAAGAATGCAAGTGATTGGTCTTTCGGGTGCAAGCCCAAATTTAATCTGTCTTGTAACTCAACGGAGTCTCAATTTTTGCACATAAGCAATGCTGAGTTCTATGGCTATGATCAAGGATACTTTCATAATTGTACCTATAAAAAATGCAAGGATGAATGCTTGGCAAAGTGTAACTGCAAAGGATTCCAATATAAACCGGTGGATAATGGCTCTTGTTACCTAAAGACACGTTTGCTCAACGGGCATCATACCCCTGGTTTCCCTGGATCAATTTACTTGAGACTACCCAAATCTAGTTTCTTCACTTTTGAAGAATCTATTGTGAACAAGTGTGGTCATGTTCGCTCCATAATGCTTGACAGATTTTATGGCTTAAGACAAGACAGACTTTTGGTGAAGGTTCTTTTCTGGTCCGTACTGGCAATTGGGTTATTGGAAGTTGTGGGCATCTTTCTGGTTTGGTGTCTATTAATGAGGACGCGAGGAAAGTCGGGCACAGATCAGCACAACTATCATCTCACTGCTGCTAGATTTAGAAACTATAGCTATTCTGAGTTGAAAGAGGCAACAAAAGGGTTCAGTGAGGAGATTGGTAGAGGCGCTGGAGGAATCGTATACAAGGGCGTCTTGAAGGATCAACAAACTGCAGCGATCAAGAGACTCAACGAAGCTAGCCAAGGAGAGAGTGAATTTCTAGCAGAAGTAAACATAATCGGAGGACTTAATCACATGAACCTAATCGATATGTGGGGTTATTGTGCAGAAGGGAAGCACAGATTGTTAGTATATGAGTACATGGAGAATGGTTCTTTGGCAGAAAATTTGGCGTCGAATGGCTCGTCGCTCGATTGGAGAAAGCGGTACAACATTGCTTTGGGCGCGGCCAGAGGTTTGGCTTATCTGCATGAAGAATGCTTAGAGTGGATATTGCATTGCGATATAAAGCCTCAAAACATACTTCTGGATTCAGATTATCAACCGAAGGTAGCAGATTTTGGGCTGTCTAAACTTCTGAATAGAAATGGTACCAACGACCCAGGGTTCTCAAGGATTAGAGGAACTAGGGGGTACATGGCACCCGAGTGGGTTTTTAATCTGCCAATCACGTCAAAGGTGGATGTTTATAGTTATGGGATTGTTGTGTTGGAGATTATAACAGGAAAAAGCCTGATGAGCTCCCATATGGGTGACGAAGTGGAGTCACATCATCACGGGAGGCTGGTGACATGGGTGAGGGAAAAGAAGAATGGAGGGGATGAAACGACAACGTGGGTGGAGCAAATCATTGATCCTGCGATTGAGGGGGGTTATGAGATTGGGAAGATGGAGATTATGGCTAGGCTGGCTTTGGACTGTGTTGAGGAAGACAGAGATGCAAGGCCAACAATGGGTCAAGTAGTGGAGATGCTTCAATCAACGGTGAATTAACTAATTAAGAGGTACTTCTGTGGTTATTTGTTGTCCATCATCCGTTGGCCTTTTCATATTGCACGAGCTTTTTAAATGTATTAATATATTTTAAATATATTAATTATTAATAATATATTATATTAATTATTAGGGGATGAGGACGGAACGCATGGAGAGTGAGAAGCACTGAAACCGGATCCAGCTTTTTAAATGCTTCAAATAACTTTTTGGTGTCGTCTATTGACACGTATGAAATGGAGTGTGGTTTTACTGGTGTAATATCCGGTGGAAGTTGGTTCAGTCAAGTGTTAAGCTTTCCCGTTGCTTCACGTAGTGGCTGTTGTGTATGTGTTGTTGGCAACTAAAACAATACGTACTACAGTATTACAGTACAATTCGTTTTCATGGATGATGTTTTTAAAGGAAACTAAGAGGTTAAATAAATTATTTACTTATAACATATATTATAATATACTTTTGTATATTGTTGGATTATATATTCATTTATAAATTAAAAAAATAAATGTTTTAAAAAATAATATATCAGTTTCTTAATTTCATTAATCTCTGAAAGAAATCAATTGACTCTCGCAATACATGAGTTAAATCGATGGAAGTCATTACCATTATGCTATATTTGATTGGGGGGAAGGGGATGGAAGAAAATGAAACATGAATCACTCCACTCATTTGATTTGAAATTTAGGAGGGGTGGGGAGCTAAAATTTGTTCCCCCAATCCCTTGACTCCACTTATATTAAATCCTTTAAATTTGGTTTTTTTAAGCAATGTCAAAAATCTTAACTAGTTTACCCTCACAGGCTTTGTTATATTATCATGAATACCCTCGGTGAAAAATAAACACACACTTGACTTTGATTTGAATGTGATCACAATGTCATCTCTCCTCTTTGAAAAAGAACGTAAAGCTTAACCACTGGTTTTTCCAAATTTATAAAGTTACTCACACAGTGAGAAAAGACAAACTCTTTCATTTTTTTTATGATGTCTCTTTTTTCATGATGATAAATCTTTTTATTTTAAAAGCATTTGAAGTCTTTGGCAACGCACCTATACTTTCTTTTTATTGGATTTTTTTTTACAAATGAAAATTTTTACAGTGAATTTTATATAAAAAAACATGAGGTGATATTTTAATTTGATAATTACATTAAAAATGTAATGTTGCTATCGGAAGAAGCACACATTTTTAACAAATGAATCATTATTAAAAAATATAGTCGTAATATCTATTTAAGTTCAAACTTAAATATTTGTATATAGTGGAAGTAAAAAATGAATTAAAATATAAGGGTATAATAATAAATTAGGCATTACTTCCTCCTTTCCTTCCCGTCCCATTCACCCTATCAACCAAACACTGCCTTAGGGGGTGGGGGTGATTGAATCTTGGAATGAGCTTGCCACAGAAAAGCTAACGTGGAAATTGAGAGATCGGCTGAAGCATGAAAAGCCTAACTCCAAGATGGGCTGGTTCTCCAGGCCGCTTGAACGTGAGATTAATGAACATCGGCCCACTTCTTATTTCATTGTAATTGGATACATTTTATCCAATCCGAGCAAAAGGGATGAGCATTCACCATGCTTGATTACTGTAGTCTACAATGGAATGCAAATTTCATGAATCTATCATGTTTGGCCAAAAGAATATTATAAAATATTAGGAGAATTGAAGAAAAAAATCCCTTGTTAAAAAATTAATTAGAAAATGAGATTTATTCGTTTGCATATGTAGAAGATCAACTGCATATATATAAAACGTCTTATTTTATAATTAATTTTTTAATTAGAGAATTTTTCTCGATTCTCCCTAAAATATTTCAAGAAATGTGATTACGATCTTGTTGGAAAGAATCATAAAATAATCACTGGTTTTATATTTTAGTTTTTATGAAGGTAGATTTTTTGAGTGATTAAAATTTGCAGAAGTGAATCGAATATATGATATTATTGCCGCACATAAATATTAAAAATATAAAAGTGATATTTGTTACTGTATAATCTGTTGAACTCTGGCTCACTTTTCATACTTTTAATTCATATAAAATATTTTCAGCCTGTTTTTTCAAAATGTTGAAAGTAATCGGTGGACCCTTCATCATATGTTTTAAAGGGAATCAAGCTTATATACAAGGGTTGGAATAACAAATGAATACATTTGAGGCGAAAAAATAGAATACAACAAATACATTCGAGGTGTTATAAAATATAATATATGATGTGAATGTTCTTATAATTCATGTAAAGATGTTGTAATCAATGTTTGTCGACTATACCCTAACCATATATATGACAGTGCCAGGAAAAACGAAAACAACTATACATGTGGCAAGTTACATCAACCACCATTAATTAGGGTTAAAACAAAGAAACAAAGAATAAGAGCAAAGAATGCATGAAGTTAAATTGGTGGTAGCTAATGGCCAGGACCCTTTTTACTCGGTCCAGAAGCAAGCAAGAATGTCAAGCTTCGTAGCCAAGTACGAGTGGTGGCGTTGTTGGAAGAAACAGCAAAGGACGTCATTCCCAGAGGCATACTCTTTTGCCCTCTCATCTCATTAAAATCACGAGCTTCCTGTCACGGGGCTAGTCTTTTGACCCGCGCGGCACTTAACAACCTTCGCTGGATGTTGCTAAGTAAGCCTAACTCGTATGAAAGGAAGATGCTTGGCTAAGTTGAGGAGAAGAGAAGGCTTGAGGCAAGGAAGAACTAGAGAATTTGGAGAATGCGAGAATCGTATTAGTATTTGAGAGAACTCTTGGATGTGGGGAAACTCTTGGATTTACAAGGAACTCGAGATGGTTTGCAAATGAGGAGGGGAGGAGTATTTATAGCCAAACTTCCACCTCCTTACTATTCCCACCTCCTTAATGGACGGTTGGGATTGAATCAATCCTACGGTTACAATTCATCATCTAGAAATATCTCTACAAATATCTAAGATATTTACATGGAAATATCTAGAAGTAAAGATTAAAATAATGAGGCTAGAGTTGTGTGGACTTCTCTAGAATGTCCTGGCATTCTCTAGCACTCTCAAGCTTGTACGGGAGTTCTCTGGAGAGTTCTGGGTCGTTCCGGAGCCTCGTAACCTCACGAAAAATGACGGACCGTGACATTCTCCCCCACTTGATTTCGCGACGCCCTCGTCGCGCCTTCCTCCTTGTACTGCTGGATTTTGTCTTTGAATTGCCAAAGGAGGTCCTCACGTTCCCAACTAGCTTCAGATTCGGGTTGTCCCTTCCATTTGATTAAGTATTCGGTGTAGTTGGGAACTCCTCTTTTTCGAATCACCCTGTCTGCAAGGATCTCCTCTATTTCTTTATCATACTCAGTGACAACTGCGGTTGGTGCTCTTGCAGAGATCCCTCGGGATGGATCTTCTTCATCTCTGAAGTATTTCTTTAAGAGGCTCACATGTATGACAGGATGGATCTTAAGCTTGGGAGGGAGTTGTACCTGATATGCAACCTTTCCTACACGTTTGACGATAGGAAAAGGTCCTTCATATCTCCTGACCAAGCCTTTGTGAACTTTGCGTAGTGACTTGAACTGATTCGGCAGTAACTTCACCATCACCAAGTCACCAACTTGAAATTCAACGGGGCGCCGTTTCTCATCTGCCCACTTTTTCATCTTACGAGCGGCTTTGTCCAGGCAGGCACGAGTAATGTCGGCTTCCTCTTGCCATTCCTTGGTGAACTTATAAGCAGCTGGATTGTCACCCTTATACGGAGTGGCAAGAGCACTGGGGGTTAGAGGCTGCTGTCCGGTAACTATTTCGAACGGGCTCTTACCTGTCGACTCGCTCCGTTGCAGATTGTAAGAGAATTGAGCCACATCTAGCAACTTGGCCCAATCTCGTTGATGAGCACTCACATAGTGTCGAAGGTAGAGCTCTAACAAAGCGTTGATCCGCTCTGTCTGTCCATCGCTCTGAGGATGAAAACTTGTCGAGAAGTTCAAGTCTGTCCCCAAGAGCTTGAAAAGTTCTCTCCAGAATTTCCCTGTGAATCGGGGATCTCGATCACTGACGATGTTTCGTGGGATCCCCCATAACTTCACGACATGCTTGAAAAACAAGCGTGCCGCTTCATCTGCTTTGCAGTCTGCTGGGGCTGGTATAAAGGTGGCGTATTTGCTGAATCTGTCGACCACCACCATGATACTCCCGCATCCTTCAGACTTAGGGAAGAGCAACTATAAAGTCCATGGAGACACTTTCCCATGGACTTTCAACCACCGGCAGGGGTTCCAGTAGACCAGCAGGGTGTTGTTGCTCAACCTTATCTTGCTGGCATATCAAGCAGGTCCGCACATATGCTTCAACATCATCTTGCATATGTGGCCAGTAGAAGCGATCTTGCACGAGTGCAAGTGTTCGAGTTATACCTGGATGTCCGGCCCATTTGGAATCATGGCACTCCTTCAGGACATCCCTTCGGAGATTACTCCACTTGGGCACATAAACTCGGTTTCTAGTGGTGTAGAGTATTCCATCACTCACCCAAAATCTCCGAGTTTTGCCTTCTGCAGCAAGCTTTACTAAGTTGCCTGCAGTGAAGTCTTGAGACATTCCTTCCTTGATACGTTCAAGGAAGTTGTTCTGAGGCAAGCTGGTGGTGAGAGTGGCTAACTCGGCTTTTCTACTTAAGGCGTCCGCCACCACATTTGCTTTTCCTGGCTTGTACTCCAGCCGATAGTCAAACTCAGCAAGGAAGTCTTGCCAACGAGTTTGTTTTGGGCTGAGTTTCTTCTATGTTTGGAAGTAGCTCGTAGCAACATTGTCTGTCATTATAGTGAACTTACTTCCGAGCAAGTAGTGACGCCAGATTCGCAGACAATGGATGATAGCAGACATCTCCTTCTCTTGTACCGTGTAGCGCCTCTTGGTATCGTTCAGCTTGCGGCTCTCATATGTAATAGGGTGCCCATCTTGCATCAGCACACCCCCTATTGTAAAATCGGATGCATCAGTGTGCACCTCAAATGGCTTTGAGTAGTCAGGCAAGGACATGACAGGCTCTTGCATGACTATCTGCTTAAGTCTCTCAAAAGCTTCTTGGCAATCTTGCGACCCTTGCCAAGACTTGTTCTTCTTGAGTAAATCTGTCAATGGAGCGGCAATTTTCGAATAACCCTTTATGAATCGCCGGTAATAGTTTACCAGACCAAGGAAAGATCTCAACTCTGGAACCTTGGTGGGAGGTCGCCATTCTTGAATGGCTCGAACCTTAGTTGGATCCATCATGAGCTTTCCATCCTTGATCTTGTGCCCCAAGAAATCCACCTCTTGTTTGGCAAAAGAGCATTTCTCTAACTTGACATACAGTTCATGATCAGAAAGGACCTGGAAGACATTCTTCAAGTGTTGAGCATGCTCCTCAAGAGTATTGCTGTACACTACGATGTCATCCAAGTATACCACCACGAACTGGTCCAAGTAAGGGTGGAACAACTTGTTCATGAGCATGCAAAATGTTGCTGGCGCATTCGTCAGTCCAAAGGGCATGACAAGAAATTCGAATGCTCCATATCTCGTTACGCAGGTCGTCTTCGGTTCATCACCTGCGGCAATACGAACTTGATAGTACCCCGATCGAAGATCAAGCTTAGAGAAGTACCTGGCTTTTCCAAGCTGATCGAACAGGTCAGCGATCAATATATTCGTCGGCCTTCCACCTGTCACATTCCTCTCAACATTACGTTGTGGTCCATTCTCCGCCAGAATATCTTCCTTCAGTGAGATTTCCTGATCCTCATAGTGATTAAGGATATTGAAACGTGATCCTCCTTTGTTATACGGTCCCTTAGACTTCGCTTCCTTCCCTCTTGGGTGCCACTCCCCTCTCCTATACGGTTTCGATGCCTTCATCCATTCACCGTAGATGCCATTGTCGTCCGACTTAATTGGAGATGCCGCCGCCGGTGTTTCCTCAACCATGGATGCTGATATGTCATCATTCCCTTCACTAATAGCTTCCTGGTCCCTCACACCCCTGCTATCTCCATTAGTCTTCAGCTCTCCCCTCTCTTTGCAGTGCTCTTTAAGATGGCCATATTTTCCGCATCCAAAACAGATTAAAGGCAGCCCTTCATATTTGATGCGATAAAGATTCCCATCAATTTTAATCTGAGGGATTAAAGGTTGTGTCAGGTCGATGATCACACCAAGTCTCGCATATTTTCCCCAGCCTCTCGCTTCCGTATTATAATCAATACGTGTGACTTCCCCTATCAGCTTGCCAATTGCCCTTAACGCACCTTTATGATAGTAACGGAAAGATAGACTAGGGATCCTAACCCATGCCATAACACGGGATACACCAGACGATACAGGGTCAAAATCTAGTGTCCATGGTTGGACTGTCAGGTAGGTTCCGAAGATAAACCACTGTCCATCACGTAGTACATTCAAATAGTCCTCCTCACGATCGAAAGATGCCAAGAAATAATTTCTTTCTATATCAGTTAACTGAAACGCACCCTTCAGATTCCATACCATCGGTAATTTCCACATCAGGTCGTCGTAACGCACAGATCGTCCTAAAAGACTGATAACCAGAGTTTGGCTCATCCCTTCTACAAGATGTTTTCGGATCTCCTCAGAGAAGTTAATCGTAGGGATTCTGCCTTCCTTACTTATCGTGTAATCCGAGTCAGTTATTTTGACATCTTTCGTGTGGAGGTTGTGCCTCGACCCAGCGTATTTTCCTTCTTGATTGAGGATGATGCCTTTAAAGGACGGTTGCGAACCTTGATCGGTATCCATAGGATGATTCTGTTCCATTGCATCATCGCCTCCATCACGGATGCGTTTCGTTGATCGGAGGCTATCTTCCTCCAGTAGCGGTGGATCGCCCTTTTCGCTGAGAAAGAACGTATCTTCCTCCATTATGATATGAGCAAACACAATTTGACAATTGAAAACGAAAGGCTAAAGTATACATTTTGTCCTTTATGTTTGCGTCAGGTTTCATTTTAGTCCTTTAAGTTTAAAAAGTGCACTTTCAGTCCCTCAAACTTAAAACCATTAGTTTCTCTTAACGGAAAATGCTGACTCATCAAATTTAATCGATAACTGTGCAATAAAACGTTGACAAAGCATACTCCCATTTTAATTATAATTTAATAATATAATAAATTTGATATTTTAAATTGTGTAAAATAAAAAAGTATATAAAATAACATCGTTAGGTTTGATGAGTCAGCAATTTCCATTAGGAGAAACTAACGGTGTTAAGTTTGAGGGACTAAAAGTGCACTTTTTAAATTTAAAGGACTAAAGTGAAACCTAACGCAAACATAAAGGACTAAAAGTATACTTTAGCCAAAACGAAATTTAGATTGCATTTGGCAGTAGGCGAGAGATGAATGGGGCCGTTTAGGAGCACAATTGGACACCGAGTACGTATGCTGCCTTCTCATGACTTTTTACCCTTCCGATTGCAAAAAAGTCACATAGTTGTTTCTTTTTTACTGGTCAGCCAAAAATGATTCGCATGCCTTACTGGTAGAGACAATGTATTGCTTACATAGTTAGCCGAGGTTTTTTAATAATAATTTATGTTTATGGCTTATATCCTTGTGAGCCATGGGGTTTTAAAAAAAAATATTGCCGGACATGATAACATGTTTTTTTAGCAATCAAATTCCATATCATTAATTCCAAAATCAGCTTTTACAGGCACCTGTATCCACTGTCATCATATAAACTAAAAACATCCAACAATAGTTACAAGTAAACATATAATTCAGAGAAAGACAAATCAAAGATAATACTAACAATCAGGTATGCTATTCCAAGGAAAAAATCAGTAAACCTCTACTGACATGAACCTGCTGTTATTCTTAACTCACACCTCTCCTAATCTGGTTCTTTTGTCTAGCTTGTTTCATGTCCTCCTCCATGGTTTGAGTCAGAGAGAGTGGTGGCTGGTTCAGCCATCCTTGCGATATCACACCTCATATTAATGTTGCTGCCAGATATTCTGCAGCTTTGTTACCTTTCCTTGCTACCAGCGAGATCTTCCGATCCTTATATTTTCCCTCCTTCAACTGATCCAGGCAGGATTTCAATACTTCAATGCCTCCCCATTCACATCCTTCCATCTTACATTTTTTGAATTCTCTCTACTAGTTCTACACAATCAGACTCCAGCTCCCCTCCTTCACTTCCCCACAATTTTACAATTTTTATTGCTTCTAACATTGCAAAGCACTCAGCCTGAAATGATGAATCCGCCTTAATCCTCTTACTGATACCCCCCATAAACCTCCCATTCCAGTCTCTTCCTATCACTCCTATGACTTCTTCTTTTTGTTTTGTGGTTAAAGGATGCATCCACATTTATCTTTGCCTTTCCCCATTCAGGAGTTTCCCATTTCATCTTTCTTCCTGTTTGGTTTTCTTCTTTCATTCTCCTTTTCCTTTTCTCCCTTACACACCAATGCTCCTTCACCATCCTTATTGCTCCTTGAATACATTTCCCAGCATCAGGATCCCTATTCTCAAAAGTAAATTTGCAGTGTGCCCTCCAAATTTCCTAGCATGTTGCAGCAAATGTGGCACACCCATATTCATCCAATCCCACATCTGTAAACATCCATTCTTCCATCCATCTGACTAACCTCACCATGTTTCCCTCTTCAAAACACAGCGTTAGAGGAGATCCATACCAGCATTGCTTGGCCCGTGGACACAGAAACAACAAGTGTTCTATAGATTCACTCCTTGTTTGATAGATTGGGCAAGCAGAGCTCTTAGCACATTTTCTGTTATAAAGAGCTTCTTTTGTAGTCAAAGCCTTTTTTAATGCTCTCCACAAATTTTTTTTTGATTTTTTAGAGTTTTTTTATGCTCCACAGCCCTTTCCACAATCTGCTTGAGGGAGAGTATGAACTGCCAGCTTCACTGCTCTTCTTACCCAGCTCCTTATCCAATGCCACCTTATATCCTATTTTCACAGAATATTTCCCATCCCTACACCTTCTCCAGATTGGCTGATCCACATATTTTACTTCGGGGATTTTAACACTTTTGATAAGCATTCTATCTTCCTCATCCAAATTGTCCTCCATTCCTTCAAAGTTCCATTCCCCATCTTTGATGATGTCTTCCACCATCATTTTTTCCTTCTGGTCATTTAGAGGTATCTCTTTCAATTTGAAGCTTACTCCTAAATGACCCACTTATCTAAGAAAACTCTCGTTTTGCTTCCATCACCTATTTTCCAGAATAAATCCTCCAGCAGTAATTCTCTCCCTTTTAGTATGCTACTCCATCCCCAGGATGCTCTGCTGCCTTTTTTGCTGCTAGGAAATTCCCTTTTGGGAAATAGATGCCTTTTAAAATTTTGCACCACAAAGCTTCTGGTTCTTGTAGCATTCTCCACGCTGTCTTTGCTAGTAAAGCCTTATTGAATGATTCAAGCTCCCTGAAGCCCATTCCTCCGTCCCCCTTTATGTTGCTTCAAGAGCTCCAAGCCTTCCAGTGAATTTTTCTCTCCCCGTTCCTCTGTCCCCACAAGAAGTTGGAGGCTGAACTGTCCAGTTCTTTGCAAGTCTTCTTAGGAAATTTGAAACATGACATTGGGAGAACTAGGATGGCATTTGCCACTGATTTGATTAGCATCTCCCTCCCTGCAAAGTTTAGCAGTTTTTCCTTCCATCCTTGCATTTTCAAGCTCATCTTGTTCTTTACAAAAGCCAATGGCTCATTTTTTGCTCTTCCCCATATCATTGGCATGCCCAAATACTTGCATGGGTTCTCACTATCTCTTATTCCCAGTATCTCATAAACTTCCTCTTTTTGTCTCTCTACATGCAGTTTTTGAGAAGAAAATACAGTACTTTTCAAAGTTTACCACCTGTCCTGAAGCCTTGCAGTAGCAGTCCACTGTTTCCTTCAATATTTTGCAATTTCTCTTCTTTACATTTATGAAGATTAAAGCATCATCAGCAAAGAAGCTATGAGATAGGATAGGGCACTGCCTTGCCAGCTTTATACCTCTGAGTTTTCCTTTCTCCACCTGCCATTGAATCATTCTTGAGAGCACATCTGCTGCCAAAATGAATAAGTAAGGAGAAAGAGGATCTCCTTGTCTTATCCCTCTGACATCTTTAAATCAGTTAACCTTTTTCCAGCAATTACCAGGCTCAGTTTTGCAGTGGTAACGCAATCCATTATCCACGATATCATCTTGCTGCCAAAACCCGTTTTCCTTAATACCCCTTCAATGAAATTCCATTCCAACCTATCATAAGCCATGTTCATATCTATCTTGACTGCCATCTCCACCTTTCCTCATTTCTTGTTATTTTTTAAGTGATGAAAGGCTTCATGTACCACCAAGATGTTATCTTGAATTAAGCGATCAGCCACAAAAGCCTTTTGATTCTCAGATATTACCTTTTTCAGTATTGGCCTCATCCTGCTAGCCACTATTTTGGAAACAATTTTGTATGCAAAGTTGCATAGCCCAATTGGTCTGAATTGCCCCACACTTTCTCCATGCTCCACCTTTGGAATCAACACCACATTGGTTTCATTCAAAGTTTCCATGCTGACTTTACCGCTAAAGAAATCTTTGATCATTATGATGATTTCTTCCTTAACCTCATCCCATGCTGATTGGTAGAATAATCCTGAGAATCCATCTGGGCCTGGTGCTCTTATTCCATTAAGCTGGAAAGTTGCCTCCATTATTTCTTTCTATGACCTTTTTTTCCAGCACCTCCACATTGGTATAGGAACCGAAAGAACTCCCACTGGAACTCTAAAACTCTCAATGTATTTCAATTCAAGTATGTGTTACAAACTAATGAAGCTCCCTATTTATAGTGTGTAGGGGCTGTAAAAACAAGACTTTGGGGTGGGGGAGTTCACATTGCAATGTCAATATTGGCTGCTCCCATTGTCAATGAAGACTGCCACTTTCGGTGCTCCCTTTGCTCTATTTTTTCTTCCATCATGTGCCATCGGTGGGTGCTGTGCCATTCTCCCCGGGCTGGAGAGGACTCGCCCTCGAGTCAACTTCACCTTCATCATCAAGATATGGTGATAAATCAGCAACATTGAAGGTAGCAGATATACCATAAGCTCCTGGCAGCTTGACTTTGTATGCATTATTGTTGATCCTTTGCACGATCTTGAATGGTCCATCAGCACGAGGAGATAGCTTAGCGTTTGGTTGTTTTGGAAAACGCTCCTTCCTCAAATGTATCCAAATCAAATCTCCCACGTTAAATTCCTGATGCCTTCGATGCTTATCCCGCTGCATCTTGAGTCTGGAATTTTGTTTTTGGATCCTTTCACGAACTTGTTCATGCAGCCTTTTAATGTCCCTTGCTCGTTGATCGGCATCCGAGCTATAGTACTGCTTATCAGTCGAAGGTTTCAAGTCTGAGGGCTGAAAAGGTCGGGCGCCATATACAACTTCAAATGGGCATTTCCCAGTTGCTTGGTCGACAGAATTATTATAGGCAAATTCTACTTGTGCTAGTATAAGATCCCACTGCTTCAAATTCTTTCCCACAAAGCTACGAAGAAGGTTGCCAAGAATTCTGTTAATTGCTTCAGTTTGCCTATCTGTTTGAGGATGACTGGAACTGCTAAATTGGAGCTTGGTTCTCAACTTTTTCCATAGTGTCCTCCAAAAATGGCTAAGAAATTTAACATCACGATAAGAAGTGATGGTTTTGGGAATACCATGAAGACGAACAATCTCTTTGAAATACAAATCTGCAATTTCGACTGCATCGTTGGTCTTCTGGCATGGAATGCAATGGGCCATCTTCAAAAATCGGTCCACAACCACCATAATGGAATCCTTTCTTCTTTGTGTTCTTGGTAATCCTAGAACAAAGTACATGCTCACATCTTCCCATGGTGTTGTAGGGACTGGTAATGGCATATATAACCCTGTATTTTGGCTAGTGGTTTTAGCCTTATGGAAAGTTCTGCATCGCTGGACGTGTCGGTTGACATCCCGTTCAAGTCTGGGCCAGTAAAAATTCTCTTTGACAAGAGTAACTGTCTTATCCCTGCCGAAATGTCCAGCTAATCCTCCATCATGAGCTTCCCAAATAATAGCTTCTCTTAAGGAACTCTGAGGAATGCATAAGGCTTTCTCTCGGAATAGAAACCCATCATATCGATAATACTGACGGAAGGACTGATTGGCAGTAGCTTCCCAAATTTGATGGAAATCAGGGTCGTCTTGATACATCTCCTTGATAAGATCAAAACCAATAACTTTGGCTTGCATTGTTGTGAGCAATGCATGTCGTCGGCTAAGAGCATCAGCCACGGAGTTCAAGACTCCAGCCTTATGCTTAATGAGGAAAGGATAAGACTGCAAGATCTCACTCCAACGGGCATGTCTACGGCTAATCTTCTGCTGAGAATTCAAGTACTTCAGAGCTTCATGATCTGAAAAGAGTATGAATTCTTTGTTTAGAAGATAATGACTCCAATGTTGCAAAGCTCGAACTACTGCATAGAACTCTTTGTCATAAGTAGAGTACTTAAGCTTAGCGTCATTAAGTTTTTCACTGAAAAAGGCAATGGGGTGGCTTTCCTGGCTTATGACAGCACCGATTCCAGTGTTGGAAGCGTCACAGCTGACTTCAAATATTTGGTCAAAATTTGGGAGTGCTAACACTGGGGCCTCAGTGAGTCTCTTTTTCAGTTCTTCAAAACTCCTCTGAGCTTGTTCCGTCCACTGGAACTTGTCTCCCTTAGTGCAATCAGTAAGAGGTGCAGCAATAGAGCTAAAATTACGAATGAACCTCCTGTAAAAAGAAGCTAATCCGTGGAAACTTCGGACTTCTTGCATTGACTGCGGAATTGGCCAGTTGTTGATGGCTTCAACTTTGCTTAGATCAACACAAATACCTTCTGGTGTGATAATATATCCCAAGAAAACAACTTCTTTAGTGAGAAAGGTGCATTTTTTAAGATTGGCGAACAACTTTTGTTCTCGCAAGGTTTGCAAGACTTGTCGTAAATGTTCAATGTGCTCTTCCTGATTCTTGCTATAAATAAGAATGTCGTTAAAGTAAACAACAACGAATTTGCCAATGAAGGGTCGCAATACCTGGTTCATCAGGCGCATGAACGTGCTAGGAGCATTGCTTAACCCAAAAGGCATAACATTCCATTCTTACAAGCCATCTCTTGTCTTGAAGGCTGTCTTCCATTCATCTCCTGGCCGAATTCGAATTTGATGGTAGCCACTACGGAGGTCAATCTTAGAAAAGATAGTTGCACCATACAATTGATCTAACATGTCATCAAGCCGTGGTATTGGAAACCGATACTTGATAGTAATCTTGTTTACAGCTCGACAATCGACGCACATCCTCCAACTCCCATATTTCTTAGGGACCAGCAATACAGGCACGACACAAGGACTAACGCTTTTGCGAACCAATCCTTTCTGTAGTAGTTCTTCAACTTGTCGTTGGACCTCAGCATGCTCTTGAGGACTCATTCTGTAAGCAGGCTTATTAGGAATAGCTGCTCCTGGAATGAAATCTATGGCGTGCTGTATGTCTCGAATGGGTGGCAACCCATTTGGTAACTCGTCGGCTGTCACGTCTGTAAATTCAGCTAATAAGGGCATAACTTCTGACGGAATGGTAGATTCGCCATTCGTCTCGAGTACAAGAATGATACTCATCAGCTGGGCTTCAGGCCTTATCTTCTTGAGTTCTTGCTTTGTCATCAAGGTTACTAATGGCTTAGCTTCCATCGGAGCTTTGCTAAGTTCATTAGGTGGAAGGGGTGCTAACTTGATCTTGACACCGTCCTTGGTGAAGGAATATGTGTTTGCACGTCCATCATGTTGAGCATATCGGTCGTATTGCCAAGGCCTTCCCAGAAAAAGGTGGCATGCATCCATGGGCACAACATCGCATAAAAACTCATCACGGTACCTGTTTCCAATAGAAAAAGAAACAAGGCACTGTTTAGTAACGCTTACCTCGCTTCCAGTGTTAAGCCAATGAAGCTTGTAAGGGCGCGGATGTTCATGCGTTGGTATCTTCAATTTCTGCACCATGTAGTCAGATACTACATTTTCACAGCTTCCGCTGTCAATGATTACATTACAAACCTTGCCCTGGGCAGTACATCTGGTGTGGAAGATGTTGCGACGTAACCATGGTTCTTCTTTGACTATGGCTGTGTGTAGGTTTCGCCTAATCACCAAAGTCTCTCCTTGATCGGCTGGTGTAACCTCCTCATCATAAACCGGTTCGGCTTCATATGATGCAGAATTCTCTTCATCTTCATCAGGTACTTCATACGTTTGTCCTTCCCTGATGGTGACAATCCTCCGGTTTGGACAATCTGCTGTGATATGACCAAGTCCCTGACATTTGAAACATTTGACCATCTTAGAGTTAGACTCCTTGCTAGCAAATGGTTGGCGTGTATTGCTCGGCTGTGGCTTGCCTGGACGGTTGGTTTGCTGAAAATCCACCTTACGGCATTCAATATAACTTCTAGAAGAAGAAGGTTGGAAAGGAGGCCTCTTAGGGATTTGCTTCTCTGCTCGGATTGCTAGTTTGATCACATCGTCCAAAGTCCAATATTGCTGTAGTTGGACTGGGCGGCTTATGTCAGCGTTCAAGCCGGCAAGATAACGAGTTATTGTTTATTTCTCTTTTTCCTGGATATCGCACTTCATCATAAGCTTCTCGAATTCCCGGGTATATTCTTCGACGGTCATCGATTTCTGCCGAAGATTCTGCAGTTCGATGAAATTATCCTGGTGGTAATGCGCCGGTATAAATTTTCTGGTGAGCTGCCGCTTCATTTTCTCCCAGGTCACAATCTTGGACTTTCCTTCTCGTGCCCGCTTTCGCTTAAGATTTTCCCACCATATTGACGCGTGCTTCTTAAGTTTGAGGGCAACGATCTTGACTTTCTGCCCATCCGGAATTTCTTTGTACTCAAATACCCGTTCAACAGTGTGAAGCCAATCAACAAATTCGTCTGGCTGAAGTTGTCCTTCAAATTCGGGAAAGTCCACTTTTATGTCATTGTGGCGGAATCCATGTCTCCGTTGATGGTGATTTTGATTTTCGGTTGAGGATGAGCTGTCGCTACCTGCTTCACCTTCCGGGGTTCCCCTTCGTTCATCTAATAAAGCTTGTTGCATTTCCACTGTAGCTTCCAGTTCCTGAATTCGCCTTATTAGCTCGTTAATTTCCACCTCTTGTACCGGACAGCGCCTTGGAGGCATTTCGAGGATTAAAAAATTTGAGTTTTAGGGGACAAAATGAAAATTTGGGAGTTTCAGGGGCAAAAATGGAAAGTTAGAGGCAAAACACAATTTCTGGGGAATTTCAGGGGTCAAATTGCAATTTCTGAAAATTTTCCAGGGTCAACTTGCAATTTCTGGAAATTTTCTAGGGAAAATTGCAATTTCTGGGGCCAAATTGCAATTTCTGAAAATTTTCTGGGGCTAAATTGCAATTTCTGGAATTTTTTTGGGGTCAAATCTCAGTTTCTGGAAATTTTTGGGCAAAAATGAATTTTTTGCAAATTCTGGGGCCAAATCTGTAATTTTCACAAAAATCTCCTCCAACTGAAATCTCCTCTTCAGCCCTTGCATTTTTCCTATTGTCAGGACATGATAACATGTTAATACTATTTTTTGGCAGAGAAAATGTCTTGAGCCAGCCTCAAACCAAGTGTGGTACCTGCGATTGCGCGCTTAAGATACAAAGATAAACACGTTAGATGCGAGTTGGGTCTCGTTTGGTCAATGTTCAGAAATTTAGTTTTTACGTGAAAACATAAATTTTATTCAATTGCCCACATTTTTTAAAAAAGGTATTTTAATAATAAAATCTAAATTTTGAAAATGTTATTTTCTTATAAAATCATATTATCTCTCGTATTATTTTTTTCTTCTCTTTCTTATTATTTTATTTTTCCTATTTCTCTTTCTTCCTCCTCTCTTTCTCTTTCTTCCTACTCTCTCATAATTAATTTTCTCTTTCTTATTATAATATTGCCTCGAAATTTGTAAAAATCAATCTCACCATAACTTTTCAAACACAATCACCTTTTCAAAACCTAGGTTTTGACTCAGAATCAGTAAAAGTTATTTTCTCAAAATATATTATCAAAAATCTTA